>JAJEJO010041917.1:8793-35970 GCA_020662805.1 Glaucomys volans | reverse complement strand
AAAAAAAAAAAAAAAAAAAAACCAACTGGGGGAAAAAAAAGGCTTAAAAAGCCTAGGCATCAATTTCCCTGGTCAGATCCTACATTGCAATGTAAACTGCAAAAGCCAGCAGGCCAAGTCCAATGGGGAACCAATCTGAGACTAAAGGAAAGACAAGTATGTTTTAACTTCTCCCTGGCTGCAACACAGAAAAATTGTTTCAAAATCTCTCTCTTTCTTTCTCTCTCTCACCCAGTTTCTCTCTCACTCTCTCATGCTGCTTTACTGAAATAATTAATGGCCATGCTAATATGAAACTGCATTATTTACCACCCTACCTTCTTGCTAATCACCCTTCCCCTCCCAACTTGTCTGCTCACAAACACCCTCGACAGCCATTGGTTTAATTCACTCGTCCACCTGCAAGCATCCTCTGCAGTTATTGGTTTGATCATCGTCACCCTCAAAAACTACACCATTCAAAAGAGACTCCCCCACTGTTTTTCCTCCTTTTCTTCACAGTCTTGAGAGCAGATTTTTCCTTAGTCTGCCTAATAAATCTCTTGCGTGAGCTCCCATGTCCAGAATGGTTTTCTGGGTGTATTCAATGGGCTGCAACTCAGACCAGGCACACCATAGTATCTGCTCCCCTGGATTCAAGGGTCTGGGTTGCCTTGGGACATGAACTGAGTCTTACACATGCCATTTTTTCCTCTAGGAACTGAGTTTTTTTTTAATTCTGTATTTTTTTTAGCTCCTGATTTTGATTCTGTGTGCCTAAGTTAAAATTTCTGATCAGAACTTTTTATCCAACTATAAAGGTTTTCTTTTAATACTATTTTGTTCAGAGGCCAATTTATAAGGGTTGATTCTTAATCTAATAGGTTTTTTAAAAGCTATAAAGCCTTTGTTTTTTGTTCAAAAATGTGAATCCATATGCCTTTGATTCATGTGATTTAAAAAGTCCAGTTTTGAAGGGTTATGGAAAATACTCCTGCAAGATAGCCCCATTAAAAAAAAAAAACAGAGAGAGGTGCAGCTCAGGAGGAGGGTGGGGAGACTAGTCAAGGATAAACCTCCCAGAAAATCCTTTCCTAATGATAATGGACCCTAAAGAAAAGGGAGATCCTGAATACTGGACCCTGAACCTTGACCTTCCCCCTTAGCAATTTAGTCCTAAATAGAGGCACAATAAATATTGAAGCTCTGGAAAACAATGGGTCCCAGAGAAAGTAAAACAATGGGCAAGATTTGAGTACTCATTCTTCAGGATCTAGACTTCTATCTCCCCAGACAATAATGAGTTTCAACCTTTTCACAACTACTCTGCTAAGTTAAAGTTTTAACCTGTACAACTAGCCCCTGACTGTAAAAACTGCACATCCACAGTCTCCAATGAAACTATAAAACCCAGACTCCTTCTGTAATTTGGGGGACACCTCCATACCCAGAAAATGGGCCCTCCCATGTCTGATCAATGGATTTTGCTGCAGAATAAAGGAAAGCTTGCTGATCCAAGGTTGGCTTCCCATCTCCTGCCTCCATCATTTGTGGGCCAAGAGCTTACAAATTTAAATTGGGTAAACAAATAAAGGTAAAGATCAAAATGTTACAGAAAAAATATTCCTAAAAGACACTCCTCCCAAAAAATGGAGGGACAGTGTGGCTCAGTAGGAGGGAAAAGAAATTTGCCAAGTATTAACCTCCCAATAAATCCTTTCCCTGTAGGGAAGGGGTGGATATTGAATGCTGGACTCTGGACTTTGACCTTACCCCATTGCAAATTAGTTCTAAGTGGAGGCACAGCAAATATAGAAACTCTGGGATACAATGGATGCCAGAGATAAAAGCACTGGGCAAGGTTTGAGTACTCATCCCTCAGAATCTGGACTCCTATCTCCCCAGATAACAATGAATTTCAGCCTTTTCACAACTACCTCCCTAACTTAAAGTTTTAACCCATGCAACTAGACCCTGACTGTCCAAATTGCACATCCACAGAATCCAATGAAACTATAAAAGGCAGACTCCTGTACCCATGGGCCCTCTCCATACACAGAAAATGGATGCTCCCATGCCTGATCAATGGACTTCACTGCAAAATAAATGGAAGCTTGCTGATCTGAGGTTTGGTTCCTGTCTTCTGCTTCCATCATTTGTGGGTCATTAACTTACAAAGACATCTTTAAAAAATTACTAACTTGCAAGTTTCTCTAGGTGGTCAAACTAATATGATGCTTATTATAAAATGTCTAATATCCATTGTTTCTGGAACTTTTCCTCAATAAGGAAGGAATGGCTGTACTGTTCAATACACTTGTCTGATATCTCAGTTTTTATAGGAAATATAAGAAAATTAGATTTGACATGTATGAGATTAATTATAAATGTGTTTGTTAGAGACATCTGATTAATCTGCAAGCTAAACTGCTGTTAAATATAACACAGAATACTATTAATTTCTTGAATGCCATGGGGTAAAATGCTTGAATACTGTTTGTGTTTTCATGAATTGGTAAACAAATTGAGGTAATTCTATGTACAAACATCCAAAAGTTTCAACTGAGTTTCTATTAGAGTACTATCAACATAAAATATTTCTTCTTTTTAAAAATGGAACAGTTTGTCTGAAGTCAGAAATTTCAAAAGGGTTGTTTCAGAATGTGAACAAAAAGAGAGGTCAACACATGGGAAAGAGAAATTAGAAAATTGTAGGTATATTCAGTAAAAGGAAAAAGAAAACGTTTCTGGGTAAGAAAGTATGTGATGAAATAAACAACATGAAGGTCTAAGTGATAAGAAGATCTTTGTAAATAAAGGCAAATTTCAATAATTTTAAGTGTAACTAAGTTGGTTATTTAGAACAATCAGTTAAAGCTATTTAAGGTTTTTCAGTAAAGACAAATGCTAATGTACTGATATAAAACCAAGGTTTAATCTATATCTTAACTTGACAAGGATCTCTTAAAACATTAACTTACTCTTAACATTGTGTCTGTTAAGTTTTGTTCTTTAAAGCAACTGTCTTAAAGGAATTCAGATCTTTATGAAACTGGTTACACAGAACAACTGTTATTCTTGAGTATTACACTACATTAAGGAGTCTAAATTTTCCTTTAAAAGTTAAACTTAGTTAATATAAAAACCAATGTAATTGGGGTGCTATTACTCTTCTTTGTATATTGAATGTGTTCATATCTTCCAGATATACAAGTCTTTAAAGCAGAAAACTTAAATGAACAATTTTACAAAGCTGGTGTTCTCCAAACTAAAGTTGTCTATAATGGTGATTTCAGACTTAGAAGAATAACAAATTTAATTGGGGGTCCATTCATATAATTTAATGTTCTGTATCTGCACCCAATTATTATGTTACTTTGTATACAGGAATAAAAATGTAAATGTATTTCTAAAAGAGCCTACTCTGTTTAAAGGTTAATATTGTAAAACATGAAAATATTTTACCACTTTTCCACATGAAAAGAAAGTTAAAAGCTCTCTCAGTCTTCCTTTGATTCATGTTTTAAATGTGATGTTATATTAACTAATGTTCACATAGATTCAGGAAACAATATATGTAAACTTTGTAAAATGATAAAGATCAGCTTCAGAACTAAAATACTTTACCTAAAATATATGAAAAGTCCCACCTTACCGAAGATAAAGCTCTACCTCCAACCTTACTGGATGTTAGAACAGCTCCAAAATAGGCAGGAATTCAGCTTATTTAAAGTTGTTTTCAGAAGATTGATGTTTCTTATAAAAAAATTTCTGTGATTTCAAACAAAGATATAATGTACAACTCAGTCCAAATTCAAGAAAGCAATTGGTCAAACCAAATATGATTTTATTCTTGTTAATTTCATTTTGTATTTTCCTTGAAAACTTCACAACTGTCATCTGTTGATGTTTTGTAGTGGTACTACTTCAAGAATACACAGTCTAGGGTAATTTGAGATAATAAACCATCAGTTATAAGACAGACAGGATATAAGGCTAACGTCTAGTACTAATACAGACCCCAATTCAATATAAGGGGCAAATGACTGTGAGTAATACATATGGGGAATGAGAAATCTCCAAGTTAGTGAGGCCTGAGAAGGAGTGAAAAAGAAGACCATTCACTAACAGTCTTCATC
Source organism: Glaucomys volans (assembly GCA_020662805.1). Taxonomy (NCBI): domain Eukaryota; kingdom Metazoa; phylum Chordata; class Mammalia; order Rodentia; family Sciuridae; genus Glaucomys; species Glaucomys volans. Next base: position 31,852 of record JAJEJO010041917.1, on the reverse strand, counting down.
TTATAAGACAAACATTTTCCAGGTGCCAGCTGCAGACATGGAGGGGATGTTTTATCATCCTTGAAAACAGTCTGTAGGTGGCCTTAATCTCCTTCTAAATAAATCATCTCCAGACATAGCCCACAGACCCCTGAACATAAAAGTTCAAATTCCCGGTGCTCAAGAAAACTGATATGGACACTAGACCATCCCTCAAAATAACCTATATAAACCCAGTCCCTTTCTTTGTTCAGTGGCTCATTTTCCACCAGGAAAGTAGGTCCATGGGTACCATTTGATCCCTGCACCCCCTCTTCCTGAATAAACAGCTGAGATAACTCACGAGGCTTCCATCCTGCCCAGTCTTTGCATGCTAACAGTAAGATTATGGACTTTGATGATAAAACCCAGTATTCTCAATTTAAGATTGGTGAGACTGCCTTTTTAGATGTGTAATGCCAAGACTTAAAAACTGAGGTTAAAATAAAAGGGTCAAGAAAACCAATATTTGGCTCTTGCCCTCTGAATCTGCCTAAACTGAGGTAACAGGAGAATTTCTCTAAGTGTAAGTGCAAAAGGATGAGAAGCAGACCTCAATGGATTCAGAGAAGCCTTTGTTCCTTCATGAACTTGGGCACCATCAGGGTCCACTTTCTGGATGGGAACATGGCCATCAGTTACAGAGAAGATTTTTGTTTTATAGGGTACAATGACATAATCTTTGGAAGCCATGTATATGCAGTTTTGACCATCAGGGACTAGTTGGACAGGTTAAAACTTTAATTTAGGAGCATGGTTGTGAAAAGGTGAAACTCATTGTTGTCTGGGGAGATAAGAATCCAGGTCCTGAGGGATGATTACTCAAATCTTGCCCATTTGTATTTCCTGTGCTTCAATTTAGGACTAATTAGCCATGTTGGAAGGTCATGGTTTAGGGCCCAGCATTCAGTATCTGCCGCTTTCCCATTGCTATCAGGAAAGAATGCACTAGGAGGGTGAATGGACAATGAGTTAAAAAGGCTGCAGTCATTTCTCCCCTGCTATTTTGCTGCTGCCATTATTCTGCCTCCCTAACACCACTTCACAACCTAGATTGCTAGCCCAAGAACTTCCACGTCAATCATTGGTCCAATCGTTAGCCCACAAACTTCCTGGTCAGTCATTGGTACAGATTGTTAGTAGCTTGCAAAATTCTACTACTTAAGAATAGCTTCCCTACCTTTCTCTCTCTCTCTCTCTCTCTCTCTCTCTCTCTCTCTCTCCCACACACACACACACCCTGCAGGCAGACACTCTGCCTGTCTGCTTAATAAAATCTAGTGTGAGTTCTCACATCTGGAGTGATTTTGGGGTGCTTTCAGAGATGTTTAGTGTTTGACCAATTTTCCCTCCTTTTTCCTGAGCCACACCATCCCTCCATTTTTTTTGTGGAGCTGTCTTATAGGAATATCATTTTCCATAATCCTTCATCAGGCAGCTCTACAATTCTGGGCCATATGACCTCCTGACAGGGGAGATTAATGAGACCACAGGAGAATGGAAAACCAATCAGTGCCCCTGCTGCAAAGAGGAGGATCTTTGGAGACAGAAAACATACCCAATGCTTCCAAGGGAAGCCACCTCATCAAGGAGACCCTACCTAGCAGATGACATTAAAAGAGCTAGAAGCTGCTCTCATGTTCCCCAAGAGTAACCCCTGAGAGGGAACTCGACTGACTCTTAACAGAAAATAGGAACAAGGTCAATTTGACCAGCTTGTTCTTCAACACCTAGTAAAAACAGTTATAACCAAAATACAACCATGCATGGACATTTTAGAAGAAAAACCATAGTTCTTTTAAACAGACCTAAGATGAATACTGTGTCAGTCCACAGTGCTGATGCCCCCAAATTTCTGAGGTTTGTTCTTTGTGAGGGTCACATTTATCCTTGACCACCAAATTTAAACTAGCCCTTGTACCTTAGTTTTCCTTCCTCCTCATATTGACATTTAACCCTATAAACAAGGCCTACCCATTCCAATAACAGCACACATGAGATGTAGGAGAGCCCCCAAATTATTTCCTTACTCATAGGGCTGAAAACCCACCAGGATTAATACAGGAGCAACAGGATTAGGAACCTCTATTTACTATAAAAATAGTCAGCACAGGTTATTGTAGATATCCAACAGGTCACTGATTGGATACAGACATTATGAAATCAATTGGACTCCTGTTATCTGTTGTCCTGCAAAACCTGTCAGGAAAGAATACTATGTTTACATGTTCTATGTAAACCAAGCAGGAATGATAAGAAACAAGGTTAAACAACTCCAGGACCACCTGAAATATGGGAAATAAGTGTGACTCAGGAGACTTTTTTGGTCTGAAATGTGAGTCTCAATATGAGAAATAAAAAACTGTTATCTATTTTTTTTCTTTTTTTCTTTATTTATTTTTGTTTGTTTATTTAACTTTTTTTATTTGCTTATTGATTCATTGAACGTAAATGGAGTACAGCTATTGTTTCTCTGGTTGTACACAAAGTAGAGTCACACCATCTGTGCATTCATACATGTACACAGGGCAATGGTGTCTGTCACACATTCTGTTATTATTATTACCCTCCCACGCCGACCCCACCCCTCCCTTCCCTCTATGCTATCTATCCTTCCTCCATTCTTGCCACCCTTCCCCCCCACATTATGCATCATCATTAATTTATCAGAGAGACCATTTGGCCTTTGGATTTTTGGGATTGGCTAATCTCACTTAGCATAACAGTTTCCAACATCATCCATTTACCTACAAATGCCATAATTTTATTTTTCTTTATGGCTGAATAATATTCCATTGAGCATATGTACCACAGTTTCTTTATCCATTCATCTATTGAAGGGCACCTAGGTTGATTCCACAATCTAGCTATTGTGAATTGAGCAGCTATGAATATTGATGTGGCTGCATCACTGTAGTAATCTGATTTTAAGTCCTTTGGGTATAGGCCAAAGAGTGGGATAGCTGGGTCAAATGGTGGATCCATTCCAAGTTTTCTAAGGAATCTCCACACTGCTTTCCAGAGTGGCCCCACCAACTTGCACTCCCACCAGCAATGTATGAGTGTACCCTTTTCCCCACATCCTCGCCAACACCTGTTGTTGCCTGTATTCTTAATAAAAGACATTCTACTTGGGGTAAGATGAAATTTTAAGGTGCTGTTATCTATCTTAACTGTTCCTTTCATAAAGAGTTCTACCTCATGGTATATGTAATAAATCCCTACTTTATTATCTGGGCCCATTCAAATATGGTATAATTCCTCACAAAGTATATATTATGTTAAGTGTGCAAACTGTGTTGCAGCAGTGTAGTAATCAAACCATATTGCACAACCCAGAAAAAATGGATATGATTCTTAAAATCCCAGTAGCTACCTGGCTCCCTGTAAAATTGAAAAAAACATGGCAGAAAACACCTTCAGTAACTTTCATACAGGAGTTGCTAAGACATTTAAAGCACTGGACTAAATGATTTATCAGATTAATAGCCAATATTGTTGGTTTGTGTGTCATCATTTCCTCTGCCTTTATGGCAGCAGTGGCCTTAAACCAAGAGGTCCAAAGAACACATTACATTCAGCAATTCTAAAAAATTTATACTGAAACCTGGCAAACTCAAGAACATATTGATCAGGAAATTCTGAGCAAGGTCCAGCAACTAAAGATTCTGTTATATGGGGAACAAATACAAGATTTACTGTAGTTTCAGAGACTTCAATGACATTATAATATTACTCACTTTTGTGTTATTAGGTTTCCATACAATTACACTGAGATTCAAAAGCAGAGTGTACTCAATCGTCTAATGGGACTTGATCATTTTCACAATGCCTCTTTAGATATGTTGAAAACAATCTCAGGTCCTGGCCCTGGTTAATTCCAAAACCCAAACTTTTGATAATGAAGAAATTTGGGGCAGTTGAGCTGAATGAATTTCTTCCTTTAGCACTTTTAGTTACTTTTCTACACATATAAATGGATTATTCACCTTAACTATATTGTTAATGGTATCCCTGTTCTTGTTTTGCATAATTTGTTGAGCAGGATGGAAATGACTAAACCACCAGGAAAATATAATTCCAAGGTTAATCTTGCTTGTTATGCTCCAAAGGAACTGGAACCCTGAAAATATGAGAACATCCCAAATTTGATTGGGCCTTAGTTAAGAATAATATGTCCTCAGTTACATTTCACACTAAGGTCATTTTCTTAGCACTAACAAATTAGTTAATCTCCACCTTTCATGCTACTATTATTCTCATAATACTAGTAAGTTAATTAGTTTTCATTCTAGGCCAGTCTATTTGTTTGTTTATTTGTTCATTTTGGTACTGGAGATTGAACTCAGGGTCACTCAACCACTGAACCACATCCCCAGCTCTATTTTTTGCTGAGGCTGGCTTTGAACTTGGTGATCCTCCTGTTTCAACCTCCCAAGCCAGTGGGATTACAGGCATCTGCCACTGCGACTGGTAGTTTTCAATCTCTATCCTACAATTATTTCTTCTAACCTAACAAAAACAGTTAATCATCATGGACTGTTATAATGTTTTTTTCTTTTCCCTATTATAGTTTTAGTTTCTTAAGTGATCAGCTCAACAACAATATCTGGGAAGCAATCTCAGGGCATCTCTCCTTCTGCCACTCTGATCTTCTGCAGCAACATAAAGAGAACTGACATTGCTCAAAATGGCTTCAGAATTTACCCCACACATCCTCCTCTGCATGACACCCATACTTATTTCTAGGACTCTAAAAAGAGTTTCCTACATTGCTCTCTCCCACTGAAGCCAGAATTAAATACAGACAGTTAGGATAGATAGGTGATTGAGTCTAATCAAGAAAATGGAGGCCAGTCTGGATTCTTGAAATTGGAGAGGGCCCCTGGGAGATTGAAATGTCAATGTCTCCAGAACCCTCTGATTATCAAGATTACTGGCCTATACTATCCCTTCCAAATGGTTTCAGAAAGGGAGTTGTTAATTAATGCCCCCTGGGCTGCTTCCTGCCTGGATCACCCCATTTAACCCTTCCCCTTGACCATCTGCTTCTCACCTTTTGACTATTTCACCAGCATCTCCTGGGCCTAGCCTAGGAAGGAAAGAGGTAAGTGGGGAGAGAGCTGGAGAACAAAGGAAACTTTGGTCTGTAAGATGCAGGGCATTCACATTTCTTGGGATACAAGAATACCAACCATGGCCTTGTCACGAGCAGTTAAAGTATGAAACATGAGAATTAGGTACTTTCTCAATGCTGGTTTATTCACTGCACACAATCACACACTTTACTTGATCTAACTCTTGCCTAGCTTAACTCTAGACTCATACCTGACATTCCAGTGCTCACCACGTGATATGTCCTGAAGCTAGCTTCACTGGGATTTGATCCAATCCAGAGGGCATGTGGAAAATTCACCAAAGAGGGGAAGCAGAGGTTGGGCATCTAGTTTGGTCATTGGCTCAGCTTCCATGTGGTCTCAGCTTTCTGGTGATATCTGGTGTCCCCTACTCTCAGGCCTGTCCTCTTATAGTTCTACCTTGTGTTTGTCCATCAATAAGGTGGATGATGCTTGATGGTGTTGGGTGTGGTTGCTTTAAGCTACTTCTGATTGGTTACACCCCATTTTGGGGGTCTCTCATTGGTTACACCTTTTTCAGGGTTACATTATTGGATTGGTGCACAGTCACACATAACATTGCAATTTTCATGTAATATTCCATATAGTAAAATTCCATACAGTAAAATATAACAAAGCAAGGAAAAATAGTAAAGATGCACACAACCAAAGCAAAACAAAGCAGCCACTCATAACAGGCCCACTTCTCCCTCCTGGGAGAAGTCTGTGTTACTACATTTAAATAAAACCTACTCTATATGCTTGCCTCTGTGTGCTTCCCTAATGTTCAAATTTCAACATTTGAGGAAGCAGAACTCATCACCAATAACTGGTGGTATCACCATCACAAAGCAGCTAGAGACCTCAATGTCCATTTTTCCCCTATCTTTGAGAGTCTAAAATGTTGGATATGGAAAATTAAAAGAAAAAAAACAGAATAGGGAGGCCTAAGAAAAGGGAATGAAAAAGAAAGCCATATATTGAAAGCTTTCCCAGTGCATTATTTCCCAGTGACAGAAAAATCCCTAAAAAGGAAATCAGAGCATTGATCCTTCCCCAAACAAACCCTTTCCCAGACAGTACAATGGGACCCTGAAGGGAAAGAGATAAACATTGAATGGTGACCCCAGACCCTCCAGTCTTCTCCAAGTAAAAATATTGCCCAATGCAAACAAATTTTCAATGATCACAACCTGTTTCCTGAATGCCCAGGCTGATTGATCACAACCTGTTTCCTGAATGCCCAGGCTGAATGGCTCCAGACCTCTCCAATTTTGCCTAGTAAAACAGATCCCAAATTCCTGTGTGCCCAACTTGACATGCCCATTAAGTCATCTCTCAGCATAACTGTATAAACCCTCCTTTATCAATGGCTTATCTTCCACAAGGAAAGTGGGTTCATCAGAGGCATGAAACTGTTCCTGTATAAACAGAGATGATTTGTGAAATTTGCATCCATCTGGCCTGGTCTTTCTGTGCTGACAGAATCAACTGTTTCATGATTTTTGGTATTGCTATTTCCCTTGTTTCTCTGTTGTAGGGTCCCAGGAATCCCACCCAGGGCCTCTGGCATGCTCAGCACTAAATGCATGCTCTATCATGCCTGAACTGTTCCCCAACCCCTGGCCATCATGCATTTTCTTCTATGAACCTCTAGTTCTAGCTGAGGAAGAAGGAATGGAGCAGTTATCCAGAGGGGGGAAGAAGAAGGAGGAGGGGAGGGGCATCTTTCTGGTCCTTTCTTTTTTTGTTGTTGCTGTTACTGAGCATTGAACACAGGGATACTTTGCCACTGAGCCACATCCTCAGCCCTTTTTGTTTTTTACTTTGAGGCAAGGTCTCACTAAGTTACATGGGACCTCACTAAATTGCTGAGGATGGCCTTGAACTTGCAGATCTTCCTATCTTCCTTTAGTCTTCCTTGGGATGATAGGCAGGCATGGGCCTGATCTGGTCTTTTTCTTTTCATGTTTTCTTATATACTGTGCTAGAAACAATGAGTGAGGAGACCCTACTTTCACCCCTGTTATCTGATCAGGTTCTTTAGCCTCAAGCATGTCTTAGATGATGCCTCTGGTGTCTCTGCTCTGCCTTTGACAGAGAATCCTAATCCTATTCTGTCATTTAAACCAGAATCCACCTTACCCAGAGCCCCAGCCCACCACACATCTCTTGCAGTTGTCCCTGTACCTGTCAACACCAAAGGTCAAGAATAAAACAATCTGGGGCAGGGGTTGTGGCTCAACCCCTGTGGCAGGGGTTATAGAGCACTTGCCTCACATGTGTGAGGAGTGGGTTCAATCCTCAGCACCACATATGAATAAATGAATAAAATAAAGTTTCATCAACAACTAAAATTAAAAAGAATAAAACACTTCTTTACCAAGACAGTGGAATGATAGTTCTGAGGGCCTGGGTGAGGTTGAAAGACAAATAAGCAAAAATGACAACCAGAACAAAATGATTTTTCCTCTGATTTTTTTTTCTTTTTATGGAACCCCCCGGGGCACTTGACCACTTAGCCATGTCACCAGTCCTATTTGTTTAATTATTTATTCATTTATTTATTTAGACAGGGTTTCACTAAATTGCTGAAGCTAATTGAATTCCTGTGCTCCTGCCTCAGACTCCTAAGTTGCTGTGCCACCATGACACCCATGACAGGTATGTGCTGCCATTCTTGACTGCACATATATCAACTGTTTATAATGATGCTTTCCCTAGTGAACATCAGGCTCTCATAGGCCATATGTAAATTCAACCTAGTCTTAGTATTTTACTAGGCAATTTACAGCAAATGCTTACTATATACACATCGGATGCATGTGAGATTCAAGGAAATGATTCATTGGTTTTTTGCAGCTTATTCTTCTTAAAGAAAACATAGCTGTATAAGTGAAACAGAATTTGTGCTACTGCTCTGAGTGAAGTGGAAAAAATTTAAAAACCACAAACAAGTTTGGGATTTTTAATTAAGGCGACACATATCTGGTGCATGTTATATAACAGGTGTGCACAGAACACGCACACACACACACCTCTTTAAATCAAGTAATTCTAAAATGCAAGTCAAATGGTAAATAAATTATAGATGAAAGCCATGAACAATGTGGATGGAAAATGAATCTTCCTAAAAAAAAGTGGCTTCCTGGGTTGAGATACTTCAGTGTTTTGAGGACAGGAAATAATCATAGATGTGGGCGACAGTGATGGTGGTACAATATGTTTGTTGTCATTTGTTTGAGATTTTTTTGGCAATGTGGGGTGGGGGCAGCAAACCAATGGTCTTCCAGCTTGCTGGGCAAATGCTCTACCACTGAGTTGTACGCGAGTCCATTGTGATGTGTGTTTGCTGGGGTTGCAGCTCAGTAGTATAACATTTGCCTGGCATGTGTGAGGAACTGGATTTAATTCTCAGCTCCACAATAAACAATAAATAAAATAAAGTTATTGTATCCAACTACAACTAAAAAAAAAAGAAAAAAATTTCAGGAGGGCTGAGGTTGTAGCTCACTGGTAGAGCTCTTACCTATGTATGAGGCACTGGGTTTTATCCTCAACACCACATGAAAATCAATTTAAAAAGATATAAAGAAATATAACATTAAAAAATTTTTTTAAAAAATTAAGAAAATGACACTTGGTATGGAAGAAAGAAGAGCCATAAACTTACATGCCTTCTGTAGCTCAAGGAGTCTTGGGGCATGCCTTCTCAAAATATGCCCAATCACAGTTAGGGGTATGAAAAATTGTGGAATGAGACAGACATCATTACCCTATGTACATGTATAATTACATGAATGGGATGAGTCTACATCATACACAACCATAGAAATGAAAAGTTGTACCCCATTTATGTACAATGAATCAAAATGAAGTCTGTAAAAATAAAGTAAATAAAAAATATGCCCAGATTATTAATTATCTGAAGCTGCAATCACTGGAGCAATTGTAAATTTAAAAAGAGCCAGGGGACTAGGGATGTAGCTCAGTGGCAGAGCACTTCCCTAAAGTACTCCAAGTCCTAGGTTGAATCCCTAGTACTGGAAGGAGGAGGGAGGAGCCAGAAAGGGAAAGGGAGGAAGAGAGAGAAAATAAAGAAAAAGGGCCATTTGTCTTGACCCCTTTTTTCTTCTCTCTCTCTTTCACTCACACATACTTTCATGTTGAGGAAGGAGAAAGGGTTAAAAGGGACAGGCAGTAAACTCAGGCTCCTAGAGGGCCTTTCTGCAGTAGAACTGAGACACTACAGGAAATCAAGTCTCAACAAGGTCAGGTTGACTCCAGTGTTAGGAGAGGAGGGAGTACTAAATGGTAGTGGTGATACTGCCAGTTACCAGTGATGAGTTCTGCTTCCTCAAATGTTGAACTTTGAATATTGGAGAAGTGCACTGAGGCAAGCATAGAAATCAGGTTTTATTTAAAAAACAGTAAAACAGACTTGTTCCTGGAGGGAGACAGGGTCGTATCTTGTGTCCTGGTGTTCCAAGAAGTGAGAGCATTCTGCCCCATTTACATATTTTAGATTTGCTTTATTCTCTGTCCTCTTCCCCCTTATCTTTCTCCTTCTCACACACACGACAAGGCCCAGGAGATGCCAGAGGGATGACCAGAAGGTGAGAAGCAGATGGGCAGAGGGAAGGGACAAATGGAGTGATCCAGGCAGGTAGCAGCCCAGGGGGCATTAATTAGTAGCTCCCCACATGCTCAGGGGGTGATTCATTAACAACCTTCTGGGAGGGGCAGTATAGGCACAAAATCTTGGTAATCAAAGGACTCTGGAGGAATTAGCATTCCAATCTCCCAGAGACAAGGGCAGTTAGCAACTTCCCAGACATAAGCCAGCCTGCTTTTCAAGATCCGACCCAATTTCTTATCTACACTGCCTGCCTATTTTTAATTCTTGATTCAGTGAGATATATACTGCCTTGGTAACCAAATCTCTACCAAAAACGGGGATGACAATAACTTGATTGGACCATACTGTGGTGGATGAATAGCTCCAGGAAACTGAGTGACTTACCTGGGATTGGGTAGAGGGCTAACTCTCTCGACCCTGTAGATCCATACAAACCCCAATTGATCCATCAATCATCACTCCCTGGGATCCCTCTTTGGGGTCTTTCCCCCTTTGGGAGCACTAACTTTCTTTCTATTTTGCTAATAAACCCTGTTACTTTGCTCTTACCTTTGTGTCCACATATTTCATTTCTCAAATTCATGAGACAAAGAACCCAACCCATGCTCCATGCTACAACATTGAATTCTTAGTAAAGTACCTACAAAGTGCCCTTCTAGTCAGGACCTCTAAAGGCGAGGACTTCTGGTGATGACTAAAAGTTTTTGTTTATGTTTAGACTGTCACTGCCAGAAATGTCTGTTTGTTTTCACCTCTTCTAAAAATGGGAGGTCAAAATGGAGCTACATACACAGAAAGAAATACTTTATTCAGATATTTTAAAGATAACCCACTCTACATTCAGGAAGGGAAATCTTTGGATTTCCCTGAGGTAAACATCTGCTCCCTGATGCACAAGGACAAGTAAAAGATGATAAAATGCTGAAAAAGGAAGGAGCAACTTGGACACTGGCTGTGAAAATCATTGTATATGTACTTTTTAAATTATAAAGCATTTTGTAGGGAAGAATGAGATATTTTAACACTTTGAACAAATTTAAAGTTTTATAAAAGAAAAGCAAAACAATGGGAAAAAATGGGGGCTCAGAAGTGAAGCTTAGTGGGAGAGGATTTGCCTGGGCCTGCATAGGCCCGAGGACCTCCCTGGGTTTAGTCTCTGGGGTAGGAGGGAGATAAAATAAAGGAGAAGGCTGAGGGTGTGTACCAGTGATCTAGGGCATTTGTGAAGCATGCAAAAAGCCCTGAGTTTCTTCCTTAGCACAGCAAGCATCACAAAAGATCATTTTCAACCTGTTTTTTTGCTATGCTGACAGGAAGATCTGACCAGAACAATAATAGAGGAGGAAACTTTTATTTGTGGGCTCACAATTTTAGAGGTCTTAGCCCATAGAAGGCTGGCTTCGGGGCTCAAGGTGAGGACCGAACATCATTGTGGGAGAGTGTGACAGAGGAAAGCAGTTCATATCATGGTTATCAGGAAGGGAGAGGGAGAGGGAGAGAGACTTCACTTGCCACATATACATATATACACAAAACCATACTGCAATTACCACCTCCTCCAACTACACCCTTCCACTTCAATTACCACTCAGTTAATCCCTATCAGAAGATCAATTCACTGATTAGGCTAAGACCCTCACAACACAATCACATCTCCTCTGAACCTAGCTTTGGGAGACACCTCACATCACAACCATAACAAAAAAACAAAATAAAGAAAGAAAAGCAAAAGAAAAATGGAAAAGGCAATATAATTCTATGGAGAAGTGAGATGCTTGAGATTGCAAAGGCCTTACTATTCTGGAAACTGAAGGCAGCTATGTTTGGCAAAACAAGTGACCTCAAATTTAAAAATACACTTCTGGAAGCTGTTTAAAGTCTGCCTACTTGTCTCAGAGTGCTTATGGGAGCAGCAAAAAAAAAAAATAATAATAATAATAATACTTGTATATAATTATAAAAATAATAATTAATAATTATATAAAAATAATTATATAAAAATAATTATATAATAATTATACAATATTATATAATATATAATTATATATAATATATAATAATATACATAATATAATAATATATAATATAATTATATAATTATATATAATAATAATAATAATTATATATATATATCAGGACATTAGAAATGACCCTCCCCCCCAATAAAAGGAAAAGTAATCAAGATAGGCCTTACCATACCCCAGGCATTCAATAGATGAATATGTCTAGCCAAACTCCTTTCTGAATTTGTTTTTGTTTCCTGGTGGGGAATTGTTGTGCCCAGATCATGAATCCCTAAAGACCACCAGGGAGCCATCTCCAATGCAAAAGCAATAGGGTCTTTATTGCAAGCTCAGCTCAGACTCTCAGTGTTCACTGACACAGCAGGTACTGGCTGAGAGCCCAAGGTCTCCATTCAGAAGAATTTTTATGAACTCCACAGTAGAGCGGGAAATTTGAACAAAGCAAAGTTCACGATTGGCTGATCTTTCAACATATGTGGTTTGGCATGTTTCCATTGGCTTAGGGTACCCAGGTCTTAACATATCGACACATATGGGTTGGAATGTTTGGCATTGGTTTGTCAGCTCCTGATTGGTTGTTTGCCAAAGGCCAGTCCTAATCTTGACTTATGTAGTATGCTCTTTTGTTCTAGTGGCCTTCCTGGAATTGGCAATTTAAGCTCCAGGAAATAGAAACCTAGGCCTGAAACCTTTCATGCCCTAAATGCAGCCTGTCATAGCCGTGGCTTGGCTCCCTTTTCAGAGTGAACCATGTGGTGCTCTACTCCTGATCTACATACATCCCCAAATCTTTTATTTATTTTATTTTTTATTTTTTTTTATTTATTTTTTTGTGGAACCAGGGATTGCACTCAGGGACACTCGGCCACTGAGCCACATCCCCAGCCCTATTTTGTATTTTATTTAGAGACAGGGTCTCACTGAGTTGCTTAGGGCCTTGCTAAGTTGCTGAGGCTGGCTTTGAACTCGCGATCCTCCTGACTCAGCCTCCCAAGTCGCTTGGATTACAGGCGTGCACCACCACACCCGGCTCAAATCTTTTATTTTTAATTGTGAGACAGGGTCTCCCTAAGTTTCTGAGGTTGGCCTTGAACTTGTGATCCATTTTCTCAGCCTCCCCATTTACTGGGATGACAGGCCTGCATCATCACACTGAGCTCTCTGAACTCCTTTATGACAAAAATTGTACAGTACTTATTTCCTGTGTTTCTTTTAACTCTTGCTGCTGGAGATCAGAACCCAAGGCCTCACACAGGCTCAGCCTGGGCTCAGTCTTCCACTGACTGCTTTCTGTTCCCAGCCCTTCTCTGTCTCTTTGAGATGAAAACTCACCCCCTCTCCCATTTTTAACCTAATAAATGATTTCTTTGAAAATGAACAATTTCTAGGGTGTGGTTCTCAGTGGAGGTTGTGGAATGAAGAGAACAAGTATAAAAGGATTTGTTGTCTGTCCCAGAATGAACCCAATAATCAGATGCTTTAGAGGGTTTTTAAAAGAGACTTAAATCAAGTTGCTTGATTAAAAACGGACACTTGGGCTGTTTCTGAGGCCTCTGCTTTCTCTATTGGATCCCCATCACCTTTATAAGTTACCAAATTCCTGTACTTGTCTCATGACTAATATTTCAAGGTAGAACTCAGGGCTTCCTGCAAATTAGGTAAGCACTCTACAACTGAGCTCCATCCCCAGTCCTTTTGACTACAATTTTAAAACAAACAATGATAAGATCTTTATTTTCATCTGTCTGTATTCTCACCTGTATGCACATAAGTATGTTTCTGGTATGTTTTGGCAACACATATTTATAGACGTGTTTGTATATTGTCTATGTCATACCAAGTTGACGTAGTGAAGTATTATGGAAAATAATATTTCTACAAGACAGCTCCCCAAGAAAAATGGAGGGACAGTGTGTCTAGGGAAGGGGGGGGGAATTAGCCAAACATTAAACCTCTCCCAGTACACCCTTTCCCAATAACCATGGACCCTGAGCGGATAAAGCAAATTTTCCTCCTTTCCCAGGTTCATCCCCAGCCTCTTCACCAAATGCAAACATTAACCCCTTCCCAACCCGAGGGCATCTGGAAAGAAGGAGTTGTAAGAAAAATGCAGCTCAGCTCTAGTCCCAAGGCAGTTCAGACCCTTGAATCCAGGGGAGCAGGCAGCATGGGGTGCCCGGTCTGAGTCGCTGCCTGATGAATGCACCCAGAAAATCACTCTGGACATGGAAGCTCATGCCAGAGATTTTATTAGGCAAACTGACTGAATGTCTGCTCTCAGGACTGGGAGGAAGAAAAAGAAGGGGAGAAGATGGCACGGAAACCTCTTTTGAATGGTGTAGTTCTCGTGGGCTGATGACATTCTAGCCAATGGCTGCCAAGGATGTTTGCAGGCAGATGACCAATGGCTATTGAGGATGTTGGTGGGCCAATGAGCTGGGAAGGGAAGGGATAGCTGCAACAAAAGTGTGGGTCAGTAAATAATTGCAGCTTCATATTATTGGAGGCAAATACTGAAATGCTGGGCCTTGGACTTCTACCTTTCCCCACTGCAAATTAGCCCTAAAGGGAGGTGCAACAAATATTAAAGCCCAGGGAAACAATGGATCCTGGGGGCGGGGTGGGTGAGGAAAATGGGCAAGATTCATCCCTTGGGATCTGGACTCCTATCTCCACAGATATTAATGATTTTCAACCTTTTTACAAATACCTTCCTAAATTAAAATTCTAACTTATACAACTAGCCCTGACTGTCCAAACTACATGTCTGCAGTCTCCAGTGAAACTATAAAAACCTAGACTTCTTCTGTAATGGGGGAAGGTGGGGGGATGCAGCTCCTTACTCAGAAAATACACCCTCCAGTGCCTGATTGGTGAATCTCACTGCAAAATAAAGGAAAGCTTGCTGCTCCAAGGTTTGCTTCCTGTCTCCTATCTCTGTCATTTGTGGACCATGAACTTACGTCTAGCATGCTCACTAAAGGATTATGAAAATAATATTCCTGCAAGACAGCCTAGGAAAAAAACAGAGGGACAGTGTGACTTGGGAGGAGGGAGAGGAAATTAGTCAAACATTAAACCTCTCCCAGTATATCCTCTCCTAGTAACAATGAGCCCTAAGGGAAAAAGCAAACTTTCATCCCTTCATGGGTTCATCCCCAGCATCTCTGCCAAAAGCAAACACTCATCCCTTCCCAATAACAACAGGTCTTAAAGGGAGGAGGTGAATACTGAAATACTGAGTCTTCAAATTTTACCATTTCACAATGCCAATGAGTGTTTCACTGTCCTAGTCTGCAACACTGGACAGTGGGCTAGAGTCCGTCATTTCATTGTTGCATTATCTTAGTCTTAGTATTCTAGTATGCAACACTGATAACAATGAGAAAAGGAAACTAAGTCTCTGCACAAAGATCTAAAGGAGAAGAGTTTTATTCAGGGGAGATGGAACACTTGTCACAAGGAAGATACTTCTGCCTTTACTGCATATAACACTGTCTTTTTTATGCTTGCCGTTAAGCTAGCCATACATCGTAAAGGTCAAGCCTTGTGTAAGCAGTTATTAGCCTATTTGGCAGATTATGAGTCAGTAACAGACAGTAACAAGCAATTCTGGAAACCCAGAAAGTGACAGGCTTACAAGCCTGTTTTACCAACTGCAGAAGAACATCCTGTTCACAGAGCACAGAAAAAGGGGTGTGGGGTCCTATTCCCTGAGTGGCCTGAAAGGTGCATGCCGTGTTGGCCTCCTTCCAGGGGTAGGGCAGAACCTTACTCCCTGGGTGGCCTGTTTGGCATGTATGTCTGACAGAATGCCACATAGGCCTCCTTCCAGGAGATAGGTCACAAACTAGTCCTGGAAGGAGAAAAGCAAGCAATGAAGCTCTAGGAAACAATGGGTCCCAGAGGAAGATAAGCAGTGAACACCTAGTTCTGAGCTTTTCCCAGTGACAATGAGTTACAAACTTTTTACAACTGCTTTCCTGTGTTAAAATTTTAATCTGCACAATTAGGTCCCTGACTATCTGACCAGCACATCTGCTGTCTCCAGATTAATTCACCCTCACTATAAACTGTAACACTCAGATTCCTTCTACAACCTGGGCACCATTTTCATACCAAGAGAATGAGCCCTCCCATGACTGATTGATGGACTTTGCTGCGGAATAAAGAAAACTCCATGATCCATTTGAGGTCTGCTTCCATCCTGGTTATTTGTATTTTTATTATGGTGACAAAATTGTGTTGGTTATTTCTGCTTACACTTACAAATTGAAGAATTGACACTGACGTTTCTACAGTGTTTGCAGTATCAATAAACTTTGGTAAATAGGAATAATAAAATAGTATTAGTGTCCTATTAGTATTAGTGTCTTACTAATAAAATAGTATTAGTGTCCTCAGCAGGGTGTGGTGCTCTATACCTGTGGGGAGGATTGTGAGTTCAAGGCCAGCTTCAGCAACTTAGACCCTGTCTCAAAATAAAAAGAGCTGAAATGTAGCTAAGTGGTAAAGTGCCCCAGGTTGAATATTCACTCCCCCCCCCCAACAGCATTAGTGTTCTCAAAGGGGTTATTTTTATTGTGTGTGTGTGTATGTGTGTGTGTGTGTGTGTGTGTGTGTGTGTGAGGGGTGCCTGGGATCATCCCAGGGACTCAACATGAACAAGTGACATACTCTGCTACTGAGCCACAACATTTTGCCATGGTCAGATTTATAAACTTTAGATATTATACAGCATACAGGCTTACAACTTTTCTCTTAGCTGTTCAGTCACTAAAGTTGGGCAGCTTTTAAGTAAAAATGAGAAAATCAAATCAAATCAAATGGATATAACTGTGAGGAGTTAAAAAGTTACTATAATTATGATTTAGAGTATATCTGCTTAAGTTTCCCAAGTCACTTTGAGAGGTACACCCTAAGTCTGAGTAAACTAAATTAAATGATGGCTATTCAGGTATTACCTATGCCATTTTCAAATGAGATCAAATGTTAAAACTGTAAGCACAAAAGTGACTGAGATGGCTGCAGACCTCATGAATTCAGTCAAAGCTTTGTTCAGCAGTGAGGTAAGGAGTAAAGTGGCTCACTTTCTGGGCAGAAAACTGACTCAGATTACAGGGGAGGTATGGGTTTATGTAGGTTACATTGGGGGTGTCTTAGTCTTTGAAAACTTTAACAAGATGTGGATCACTGGTTGCAAGCAACTGGAACTTATTTCTTCAGGGCACTGCTTTTAATTAAGCAGTGTTTTACAGAACAAACAGAGAGGGTTCAGAGTTCAGAGTCCAGTGCTCATCTAACTTCCATAGGTCAGTGTATTGCCATGGGGACATGTTCACTGTGTATTCTCATTTTCATGTCAATGAAAAATGAGGGGTCATTGTATTACCAGGAAACAAAATGATGTGTAGTTTCACTGTCACTGAGATAGAATTTATTTGGGAAAAGATCCCTCCTCCCAAGAACTGGTATCTTGGATTGATGGCTATTCCTCCTCGAGGGCTTGTTCTTGTCACTGGAGATAATTGGTTGGAAGACTCAAAGTTTTGGCTTCTCTCTCCCTCCCTCCTCCAAGATCACACACTGTCTTGGGGGTTTCATAATTCTATATCCTTCAAAAACAGTTATTGTGAAATCCACAGTCACTCTATATCCTTCAAAAGCAGTTATTGTGAAATCCAAACAGTTATTGCAAAATGTGTTTTTCCACTTTTAGTTGTGTTGCTGGTGGAAAAAAAGATGCTCAAATATAGTAGTCATGACACAATTAGGAATACAAAAATGTAAGCCTGAAAGAACAAAATAAAAAGGAAGGAAGGAAGGAAGGAAGGAAGGAAGGAAGGAAGGAAGGAAGGAAGGGAGGGAGGGAGGGAAAAGGAAAAAGACTATCATAAGTATTTTTTTTTTTAGAATACCAGCTTTTATAGTGCTCTCTTAAGCTTTGAATCTTACTTTTTAAAGACTTCTATTTTATTTATTTTTAATTTTTTGAAACCAGGGACTAAACCTAGAGAAACCTTACCACTGAGCTTGAAGGATATGGAAAATAACTTCCCCCAAGAAAAGGGGAATGACAGCTCCCAGGGAGGAGGGAGGGCAAGGCATTTGGAAGAGAGAAGGTAAACATTGGGCTCTGGGCTGTAATCATTCATCCTTTCCCAGTCCTGGAGGGGAAGGCAAACAAATGGGCTCTGGACTCTGGATTTTTATCCCAGTAACAATAAATTTCAAGATTTTACAACTGTTTCCCTGAGTTAGAATGAGTTTCAAGCTTTTTCAGCTGTTTTCCTGAGTTATATTTTTAACCCGCACAACTAGTTTCCTGACTGCCCAACCACATGCCCACAGTCTGTAATGATTAAGTCACACTAAACATTCTGCAATCATTAACTTTCATTAAGATTTATAAAACAGACACCTTCTTATAACCAGTCCCCATTTCCTCCCCCAAAAATGTGCCATTCCACTCATGCTTAATAAAGACAACTTGCTGATCCAAGTTCTGCTTTACAGGTATTTTTGCTTACAGTTATAAGTACTGTTTTCAGTTACATTTGCTTACAGAGCTGTATCCCCATCCATTTATTTATTTATTTATTTTTGGGAAAGGGATTGAACCCAGAGGTAATCTTCCACTGAGTCACATACAAGCTCGTTTTATTTTTTTATTATTTATTTATTGATTTATTTGGTACTGGGGATTGAACTCAGGGGAACTCAATCACTGAGCCACATCCACAGCATATTTTCTATTTTATTTAGAGACAGGGTCTCACTGAGTTGCTTAGGGCCTCGCTAAGTTGCTGAGGCTGGCTTTGAACTCATGATCCTCCTGCCTCAGCCTCCCAAATCACTGGGATTACAGGCATGCGCCACTGCACCTGGCTAATTTTTATTTTGAGACAGAATCTTACTAAGTTGCTCTGGCCATGAACTTGCAATCCTCCTGTCTCAGCCTGCTCTTAAACCTGTGGGATAACCTGCATGAGCTCCCATTCCTAGCTTAGCTTTGCATTTTAGAGGACTTCTACTTTCACACCGGAGGAACACAAACATATTCAGCATAAAATAAAGCCAGTAATCTTAACATCACAGTTGCACAGAAGTTCCAGATACATTCATTTACCTTTAACTTTTGAAGTCAAATTCAGAATCCATGTCTTTGGTGGGATAATTGCCATTATGTGATGTTGGTCTTTAAAGTGTCAACCTAAATCAACAGCACGGACTGAATTGAGGGAATATTTTTAGGCCTTTATGCATTCAGTAAAGAGTGCCACTGGTATGGCACGCTTACCTCAACTCAATCATAAAACAATTATTCATTCAATGCCAACAGATGCAATTCAGGTTGTAAATGGCAGTTTTCTTAAAAAAATCTGAATGTTATACTGAATGCATGTGGTAGAAATTCCAAATGTTTCATTGCCTATTGAATAGGTTTGGGATTTGATACCATGAATCTTGTATAAAATAGGACAGTAATTGCTGACCTCACATGTATTAAACCTGTATATCTTTAACTATACTGACCTTTTTTACTCTTTTCACTTTATTTAATATTTTTATGTGTTCTTTTTGGTTACACATGACAATAGACAGTATTTTGATATATCATACAAGGAATGTAAATTCTCATTTTTGTGGTTGAACATGATGTGGACATACACTGGTATTGTATTCACATATGAATATAGGAAAGTTGTGTCTGATTCATTCTCCTGTCCTTCCCATCCTCCCTCCCAACTATACCAACTTTTGCATACTATTTAGACAAATTTCAGACACACAACATAGTACATTCACCCTCAGATATACAACACCTCTAGCAACAGATATATACGTTGAGTCAAAAGGATAAAAATGTTAAGGCCAGACTCAGCAATTTGTTGAGCCACATGGGGACTCAGCTAGACACTGTCTCAAACAAAATCAAATAAATAAATAAATAAATAAAGATTAGTAGGGCTTGTTGCTGGGAGGTAAAGCATTAGAGGAGGAGAAGTAGGGTGGGTAGCTATTGGGTGCAAAGGTACACCTGTCCAGCTGACCCACAGGTTACTGCAGGTGTTGATGCCACTCAAGGTGAGATGTATATGTTGGTGAAACTACAGGTCCAAAGAGTTCTACTTCCCTCTCTCTCTCCCAGGAAGGCTCTGACCCCCTCTGCTCAGATAATTGACACTGCCTGAGCCTGCCCCACTGGGGGTGCAGCTTCCCTGGGGCAGCTACCTGCAGGGTGCCTTGGTATAGTCAGTCATCCCTCCTTACTTCTGTAAGGCACTAACAGATAACAGTTAAAGTTTACAAGAAAAATACAAAATGAAATTAACAATAGCAAAACACATTCATTTAGTATAATAGCTATGGTCAAAGAAACAATTTTTTTTTATAATCACAAACCTTTCTTAGTTATATTATATCTCTCGTTTATTTGGAGATCAATAATCTTTACAACAAAAATCAATCTTTTGAACACAACTTTAAATAAGCTGAAGTGCAACACCTATTTTGAAGCCATTCTAACATGAAGTAAGGTGGGAGGCAGAACCTTATCGCAGGTAAGGTGGAGCTCTTCACAAATTACAATGCAACATAACATTTGAAACATGAATCAAAGAAAAGCTAAGAGAGCTTTTAACCCTTTTTTGTGGGAAAGTGGCAAAATGTTTTCATGTTTTACAATATCCACCTTTAAAGAGATCAGACTCTCATTATCTTTTAAGAATACACTTAAATTTCTACCCCAGTGTAAAAAGTAACAAAATTTTACATGCATCTTATTGACAACAAGTCCAGTTACAGCATATTAAATGATATAAATTTCCAATTTAATTTATTATTTCTATAAAATTTAAAATTGCCATTTTAGTCAACTTTAGTTTGGAGAACACCAGCTTGGTAAAGTGCTCTTCCTAGCTTTATATTTTAAAATTTGTATATTAGAAGAACATGAGTACACTTAATATACAACAAAGTAATAGTTAACAACACTATTACTCAGATGTCCTTATATTATCTAGGTTTAATTTCCATAAATTAAACCAGTAAAAATTCACAATCCACAGATATTTACAGGCTTGCAGAGTTTTGCAGTACAAGCAAAAAATCAAGGATAGCTGTAAATCTCTTATACATTTAGGGAATTATTAGAGTCTGTCCTCTAGAGTAAGACAAGTTTCCAATCTCTAAGTGGCCAATTTTCAAAGACCATGCATACTCACTGACCAAACAAGAACAGAAGGGAAGGTGGGAGCACATATGCTGCAATTGAAAAACTGATTAAGACCACAGGACTGTGGCTAGAAATTCACCCTGAACCTGACTCCAAGTTCTCTGAGTACATTTGGAATGGGCACTCTGACAATTTCTAAATGGAATTCCCAAGCTGAAAGACATAGAATTTATGTTTTTACCTGAAAAATCTATCCCAGATCCACAGATACACTGTATTTGTTCATTCAGAATCTTGTAGACAGTAGAGAAGCTAATTTTCCATGTTCAGGGAGGTCATGTTTTGCTTAGTTAGACAAACTACAGACACAATAATATATTGTGGTCAGTGCTTGGGAGTGAATAAACATCAGAGTGATAGATATAAAGGTTGGAGGGAGAAGATAACAATACTTTTATTGAGCACTATGTCAACCCTTCCTAGGGTAACATTTAATAGAAGTTTATAAGATGAGAAATAACTAAAGAGAGAACAATTAAACTAGATAGAAAAATGCTTCCTTAGGGCAGATGGCATTGATGGTCCCAGTTCTTAACTCCAACACAGCCACACCAATACACAGTAATGGCAGCACCCTCCTGCTGTGGGCAGGACAAGCCTCCCTTTTTTTGCTTCTAATGTTAGATTTGGCCAGGAATATAGCTAATGCAAATTAATAAAAAATATTTTCTGTACAAAATTAAACATGAATGTGTAAAGTCAATGAAGACAGAAAACTTAATTGTGCTTATATGGTATGTATTGTTCTGTTAGGTGCCAGTGATGTACAATAAGAACATGTCCCAGGATGATAAAGAAGACTGCTGGGTGACACTGAGGCCAAGCCCAGTCTGAAGAGGCTGCCCTGGGTAGCTCAACAGCACTGCTGTGCAAGGCATTCTGAGGAATCTGACAGGAAGGATTACTGCATTAGGGGATGACTTGCAGTCTTTCTGTGAGACACACTAGTTGTGCTGGAGAACAAAGGCAAAGTCAGTGTGAATAAGATACCACCAGAGAGGCACAGTGGGTGCTGTTGGAACCTGGGGCGGGACAGTGGCTTTAGAAATATTTTCTCTAGCAGTGTGTTTTTTGGTGTGTTTCACATAAACATAGCAAATCCTGGCAATTAACACTGGAAAAAAAGAGGCTTAGGACAGTGATATTCATGGTTCAAGGGTAGCCAGGCCAGGTTTGGATAAGTTGGCTCTGCTGATCATTCCTTCTACTACTACAGCTGAACCCAGAGAGCCTAGTGGGGGAATGTATTAAAATCACCATCTCTCGCCCCTGGTTGGATATAAAGCTTGTAGTACATGGGGGGTAGGACCAGGCCCTTCTGCCTCTGCTTCTGGGTGTGGGTAAGACTCTGCCTTCCTTCGACCTTCACATTGGCCCTTGATGCTCTCATGCAGGGTCCCTGTAAGTGCCAGTGGACACTACCCACCAGATTTTAGAACACAGTAAGTCCTTGCAAAGATGGTACTGACTACACAGCTCCATCCTTCCACATTTCTCCTGCACACATGCCACACTCTTCATTAGCCCAAGGCCTCTGATTTGTTCCCATCAATGCTGGCATTTTAGGTTTTCAGTAAGCAATAGTGGTCTTCACTGTCATGCTCATGGAAGCAAGCAGTGCTGTCACCCTTCCACATTTTACTGAGCATCCCCCATACTGTATGTCACCAACTCACTTTGCCTCCATATATCAGGTTCCATCAACATCTATTTCCTCTTACTGATAAAAATGCAGCAAAGAAAGGAAATGAGCTTGGACAGCTTCCAAGTGGTGGGGCTTAGGGTAGAACTTAGGGACAACTGAACTCTCAGCCCAAGAACTATGGTTAATGCCATTCAAAATAGAAAGTTGTCGCTCTCGACCGGCAAGAACGACTCGGAGAGGTAAAGGGTAGTAAGCGTGGTTTACTTCTTCTTCCAACAATCTCGTTACAACAACTCTCGTTAACCGGAAATGACCAAGCATATAAGCATACAGCAACCAATCACAACTTAGTACACATGAACAAGCAACCAATCACAA
>JAJEJO010041916.1:0-90218 GCA_020662805.1 Glaucomys volans | reverse complement strand
CACAGTGACTGGCAGCCCATTTTTGGTATGAACCAACTCTATTTGTTACTTGCCATGTGGCTTACTTTATTAACACTCAACTTTGAGGGTCTTCTGAACCGAATGCTTAAATGCAGTCATTTTTCACTGGTTTGCAGAAGAACACATCCCTGGACTACAAGCTTGGAGATTTAAGTTCTGATCTTGAGTCTGAAACTGACAAGTTCTGTGACCCTGAGCAAGTCACTTAACTTATCTGAGCCTTAATTTCCTTATTTATAAAGTTAGGTGGTTTGAATGGATTGTTTCTAAGCTCTTCTCTGCTCTGTATTTTTTGATGGTGTGCTCTTCCTGGAAAACTATAGCATATTTCACCATCATTACTTACTGCATGTGCTTCTAATGTTATGGAAAGGGCTTGATCCCTTTGAGAATTAAATGGTCAAAGATGAAAAAGTAGTGTTTAACTTTAAAAACTTAATGAAAGTTTTACACAGTTCCACAATATTTGTAAAATTTATTAGTAGAGCTCAAAAGAAACCTATTCGTATGGGTTGGTTCTTTTGCCTTTTCTTCATTCTAGCCCTCCACACCCTTTTTGATAGAGACTGTATTTTTGTTGTGGAAAATGCCAGAGCTTGTTATGATACAATCTCAGACTGAACTATTGCCTCTGTGGTGTTTGATAAGTGGCCTTAAAGACTTTATTTAGTTTTGCTCAGCCTTAGTTTCCTAGCTTTAAAACAGTCATAGCAATGTACATATACCTGGTGCATATTGGACTCCTTTTTCTATGGTAGTAGTTGGTATTGAAGAGAAAATATATATTTTGCCAGTTTGTGAATTTTTGTTTTCCTTTCCTTCTAGTTCCCACCTCCCACAAAATGAACATAATTTAATGTCCCACTTTTCCCAACAAGGGAGGTTTATGAGGGTTAAGAAACAGGGAAGGTAATTTATTTCTCCTGTGGATTAAAAATGATTTATTTCCATGTAGTTTTTATGAGACATTGACCACATGTCCATTTGTCCAGTTTCATAGTGTTTTTGCTTTGTGTTCAGTGCTAGCTCTTTACTCAACCATAGAGGGTTCTCTTCTAAGAAAACCTGGGAATGGACCTAAGGGAAATTTTCTCCACTCTGCCCAAGAAAGCTCATCATTTACCCTGTCTGGATTGAGAGTTTTTAATCTACATTTTAACTAGAGACTGTCTTACAGTAATATATCATTTTACAGTTTACATAGAACTTTCACATGTAATAAAATTTGATCCTCTCAGTCCTGAAATGTTCTTATGGTGAAGTTCAAACTACAACTGATATTAAAATTTACCCAATTCATATTACAGATGGATTTCACTTTCACTTAATAACAATTATATATATTAAATAAGGAAGAAATATTTCTACCTCTTTCATTCTACTCTTCTGAACTTCATGATCATTTTGTTTATAACCAGTTGCTCTGTTTCACCATAATTTATATCTGTTACCTTCTATTTGCTCTGCTTTTCTCTACCACTGGTCTTTGCCATATATCTCCTTTATTTATTTATCTTTTTTTTTAATTCTACCAGTCTGTTTTGTGGTCATAATGTCTCAGTCATTCTCCTCATGGTCCATTTTTCAGTCATAATATTTACTGTAAGTCTTTATGTACACTGAGAAAGTATTTTCTGGATTCAGATGGCAATGTTTTTAAATATGAATCAGATTGTAATGGGATATTTTATATATGGTTTTAGCAAGTACTACTTTTCTAATTTTTTTCACAGTTCTTGCTAGAACACACTGTTAGTTGTTTTAAAACATCCAAACCCAGTTCTGTTTGCATGTGAATCCTTGAGGATAACAATTATCATAGTACTTTGGCAGTACAATTTGTAATTTGTCAGTTTGAAATACATCTCTACCATATTTATGATTTTAAATTGGTTGTACTTATACAGTGAAAAAGCAGAAACATGCATACATTTGTAGTTCAAATAAATAGAATTTTATTTCTCCCTCAGTACTTTGGAAAAATTTTAAACCAGTTTTAGAAATGTATCATCAGTTGAAAGAATTCATAATCTCTTATATCATTTTTCCTTTCCTATGGGCAGCAATGCAAAGGCCTGAGATGAATGCATCTGTCTTAGGCATCTATCAAAACATATAACTATAATCATGTTAAAATTCTGCCACCTTACTTAACCTCTCAGACCAATTTCATCCCATTAAAAACTAGCATAAACTATAAATTCTCTTAATTTTATTGTCCTTTAAGGTAAAGATCTTGTAATTGTCTTTAAGATTTATCTTTTCATACCCTTTTCCTAGCATGGTGGTGGAAATGACAAGTAGTTATAATCCGTATATGACTATAGACCTAATGGTTATATTTCTGTTGGTATTGGTATAAATTTGTCATTTTGTAAGACATTGAGGCCTGATTTAATTTTATCTCATTTGCCTTTTGTGCCTCTTCAGTCTTTGATTTATTAAAAATCTGCCACCTGAACATACAATAATAAAAGGCCTTGCAGGAAGGTTTCATTCCAGAGGTCTCGGTTAAGCTTATTTATCATGAGTTAAAATATGTTAATCTTGACATTTTACCACTTATTATAGTGTTACATAATTGAAAGCCTTGAGTAGTAGAAGTGAAACTTGAGGAGCATCTTTCTCTGTGGGTGGAGTGTTTCACATTCCCACCCAGGAAAACAAGAACGTTTTACTACAGCAAGATATTTAAACTATTTCTTGATGCCAAGTAAAACAGTGATTAATTCGCTGATTGGGAATATTCATAATCCCTCAATACTTATTAGTATCACACAGATCCACTTGGTGGTTTTATAATACTAAAAATTGAATCTAGATTCAGCTCACTCAAAATATGTGATGATTGAAATGTAAATTTGAACTAAATTTATATATTGCTTTTGAAAACTAAGTTTGCTTAGGAATTTTTCAAAAGCAAATTGTGCTCTTTGGGCTTAGAGAACATGTCTAAGCATGAAACTACATATTAAAATAAAAACACTTTTTAAAAATATATATATATTTTCAAGTCCAAATTGATGGAGCTTTAAATGACAATGTTTACACTAGAGACCCTATTGTATATTTCAAGTTCATTTACTGGCCATATGCAGAATGCAAGGTAGAGTGCTAGGGATGGAGGAAAGAAATGTTAAATATGAATCATATCTTGATTTTGGAGAGGACATAGAAATTTACACATTAAACACTTAACGAGTAAACAATACCATCAAACATGTTTTCAGACATTTAATGAATGGCTCAGAGGCAAAAGAAACTTCAGGAGATTTAGTTATGTAGAGAAGAACGTTGGTGAGTTCTAGTCAGGGAGAAAAGCACAAGAAAAGGATCCAGTTGGAACTGGTTGCCTGCACAACACTGGAAAAGACAACCTAGTTCAAATGGGAAGCTCGTGTTTGGTGAGATCTGGGTGTTAGGGTTTTACTGCCAATATGATGCCAAAGTTTGGAGGACAAGTCATTAGATAGGGCTTTATTGTGGACATAAGAGACAAAAAATATTTGAGAAGGGAAATCAAAATATGAATATATAGAAAGATTAACATAGTAGACATGTACAATGTGCATTTGAGGGTTGTGTGATAGGAAAATAATTTATAGAGTCTGTTGTGATAATTCCAGGGTGCTATGATGAAGATGAAAGTTTGGAATGGTGGGAGGAAGGAACAGGAGATATTTCCAATTTGAGTAAATAAATATCTTGTTGATTTATTGAATATACAGGACAATCCATCAGAAAGTGAAAGAAAGATAAAAAATGACATTGAAGTTTTCTTGGAGACTGTAAAAATTACATTTCATTAATACAAACAAGTTGTATATGAAACCTTTTCAGTAATATTTATGGAAAGATGTTTAGAGCATGTTTAATGCAGTGGGAAGTGATAAATCATTGTTATCCCTGAATAAACTATGTATATTGTGGATTATGTTAGGCTACTTCATGTTTCTTGACTCCCTCATATGTTCTGAGGTTCACATTTAATATCTGTGCTTTTATTTCCCTTGGAGTATTTACAGTCCTCTTCAACCTTATATAATACACACATCAGACTACTCTGCATCATAAAGAAGTATGTCACCTCTGGCTGTCATTTCTTATTATCTTTTCCCTGCTACAGATATTTTATATGGTATTTAGTAATATAACACATCAGTTCTTCATAATTTGGAAGATGCTGCTTAGTCATTAATTTCAACAATTCATGATAAACTTTGTTATGCTTTTACATGTTTTTTTCTCAGGTTGGAAGAGATAGGACTTAACTCACTGTTTTAAAACAATGATTCTTAAGAGTACTAATATGGTGTGTCTCTTTTATGAATAGCTCTTTTCATTACCACCTTATTAAAAACTGGTAGCTATTGAGTACCTCCTCTTTGTAAAGCCCTATAAAATATAACACAAAAGTATATTTCATTCATTCATATAAACATTTTTGAGCCAGGTGGTTGTGCACACCTGTAAACCCTGTAATCATGAGTTCAAAGCCAGCAGGAGCAAAAGCAAGGTGCTAAGCAACTCAGTGAGACCCTGTCTCTAAATAAAATACAAAATAGGGCTGGGAATGTGGCTCACTGGTCAAGTGCCCCTGAGGTCAATCCCCAGTAACCCCCCCAAAAAAAACAAAAAA
This sequence comes from Glaucomys volans, assembly GCA_020662805.1. Classification (NCBI taxonomy): domain Eukaryota; kingdom Metazoa; phylum Chordata; class Mammalia; order Rodentia; family Sciuridae; genus Glaucomys; species Glaucomys volans. The sequence goes on along the minus strand of JAJEJO010041916.1, from coordinate 85,558 downwards.
CATTTTTGAGCACAGATATGACAAGTTCTTCCTTTATTCATATGCATTATGATTCAGACAAAAAATAGCAATGAGAAATAATATATAATGAATTCTAAATGTTTATATATTAAATACAGATTTAAATAGAATAGCATTGTCATTCTCACAGTATAAACTGAAAATTGCAATGAAGTAAAACAATAAACATTATGAAAGATATTTCAAAAAGTTCATCTAAAATTTAAATTGTTATATAGCAAATAATTTTTTTTCAAACTAAAATCTAAACATTTGAGAGTGGTAACTTTAATTGTAGCAAAATATTTTTGGAAATAAGTTGTAAATTATGCTTTATTTCAGAATTGTACGTATTATAGAGAATTATACAATTATATGTATGTATTTATAGTGATAAAGATCACTTTTGGAAATCATGAGACAAATATTTTCAAATGAGAAAATGATAGCACATAAATAAATGGTATTCAGGCTGTATTTTTCTATATCAATTTCCCTTTTGTCAGATACTATAGCAAATTATAGTTTTCTGAAGCATAAAAAACTAAGGACTTTAATTAGAAAGTAAATATTTCATGTAGGTACATTAGATGAAAAGAAGGGTGATATTCCTGTGATATGTGGAACTGATAAATGGAGTTTAACAGAAAATTTTGAGATTTCACCAATTGTGAGGAATTGGGTAATTGTCAGTCAAGCATTTCATGTTTTGAATAAAATATTAGTAACAACACATTTGGAAAGGGAAACAAAGTACACTGTAACAAAATAAAATTTTTGTGATAACAGGTTTCCAAGATCCAAAACAATCACAAATGGTAGCATAAGATAAAAAAATTCCTCAACTCTCAGGCATTCTTTTTTTAGGGATAGAGGCAATAGATGAATACTTTTATCAGGATCATTTTTCTTTTCCTGTTTACACCAACAATGGAGGAATGTAGTTGCGAAGTGAAACTCTGTTACGATGCATGTGGAAAAGGAAGCTTGTCACATGTTTGTTTGTAGGGAATTCAGCAAAAACAGAACTGAAATGGAAATTCCATAGGCAATGACTCAGTGAATAGAGCAGCAGTTCATTCCAGGCTAGATCCAATTTTAGAATATGTGCTGCCAAACAGATTGAGTAGTTTTGGCATTGGTTAGTTAATGCTAAACTTAGCATTTGGTGTTTCCAAGGAGCTGCAACAGTCTTCCTCTTGAAGTAACCTTATGTTCTTGCCTTATGGAGCTACTTATTGTTTTGATTAGTTATTGATAATAAGGATTACATTAGTTGTCATGGCATGCTAATAGAAAAAGGGATAGCCAATATTTAGAATTTTTGCCTCCCTTTTCAAAATGTTGAGGATTAAGTAAAATTTATTTTCTCTTTTTATGCAAGAAATTAATTTCTCAGTTATATCACTGTCATTTATGTTCTTAGCAATAGGACTTGAGAACATTGTTATAAGTAAGTGTTAAGTATAACTTAGAAATTTGGCTAGCTGTGATACTTTCCTAGATGCCAGAAAGGGCTTATGTAACAGAATATAGGGCAAATTCATTAGAAAAAAAAGATTAATTTCTGTTACTGAATCTGATATTATATTTATCAAGTTTGCTAATAAATCCAAAAAGTCACACATATAATTATATGTATGTATATATGTATTTTATTCAGCATATAGCATTCCTTTTTGAAAAGACTGCCTATACCACTGTGTCTTTAGGTAAGATCTTAAACATTTTGTTCACTTGTATTACATTTAATTTTGAGAGTAGGCATTGGATAGTCCTTGTCATTGGTAAATATTTGTACAAAATCTACTGAATATGTTTCAAACACTGGCAAGAATCCTGTTTATAAAGTTGTTCTTCAACATAGATTTTTTGGGGGCAAAAAAATCCTTAAAGACAAAATGTTATCTATATTAATAAAAATCATTGAAGATTCTTTCCAAAAATGGAAATGAAAACTATAATTTAAACAAACAGAAGTTTTAAGTTTGCTCTGAATTCAAGTGTTTCAATCTTGCCTAAGTATCTTTGGTTGAAAACACCTGCATAAAATTATAGTGGTAATTTTGAAACATGTCCAGTATTATCCAGTTATAATTAGCAATAAAATTCACAAAAAATAGATGTTATTGTGACATGGTCATGTCTCTAATGTCAACTAGCTTTTATATTTTATGAAGACAAGTAAAGAGAAAGAATTTTCCAAATTTAGGCCCTGGCTATGAAATGGAAAATTGATGTTAAATTGGATGCTATTGATTATTTTACATAACATTCTTTTTTTATTGTTCTGGAAACTCTATTTATTTATTTATTTTTTAAATTTCGATTCATTGTACACAAATGGTGTACAACTCGTGTTTCTCTAGAAATAGAGACATACCATTTGTGTAATCATACACGTACATAAGGTAATGATATTTGTCTCATTCTATTATCTTTCCTTTCCCCTCCCCCCTCCCCACCCCTCATTTCCCTCTACACAATCCATCCTTCTTAATAGTTGGTGTTTTTAACTATTTCTACTTCAAATATTCTTTAAAGTTTCTTAAATTAAATATGAATCCCTAATTTATACCATTTAAATTACTAAGTGCTGTTTAAATTTCATTTTTCTTTTCAAGATTGATATATTATTTGAGTCAATTAGCATTCAGATAACCACCTATAGGTTTCTAGTTTTGAAGCTACATTGTATATTTTAATCACCCTTGATACAAATTTTTGAGCTGCCAAATTTTGAATTATAACTGGCTCTATAAAACATTTTAAATATTTTAAATGTATTGCTTTTCATATTTTCACTGAAACATAACTAATATTACAAAAGTACACAACACATAAGAATAATGGTGCATGAATTTCCTCAAGTTAATGCACTTGAAAAACCACTACCCATAAGAAATAAAACATTTTTAGAAACTCCAAAGCTCCTTCATGTCCTCTCCAGATACTACTATCCTGAGCCAAAAATAAATCTAAAAGCACAGAGGTTTTCTAATTGTTTTTTCATTGTTCATTATTTTTGAGATAAAATTTGCACAACATATAATTTATTTTAAAACGTATAATTCAGTGGTTTTTAGTACATTTATAATGTTTCAGAACCATCAAAACTGTAATTTCAGAACATTTTCATCACTAAAAAGAAACTCCATAGCCAATAAGTAGCCACTCTCCATTTCCCCCCTTTCCTGAAAATTAGTTTACTTTTTGTTTCCATGAATTTGCTTATAGTGTGTCTTTCATATCAATGTAATTACAAAATATATGAACTTTTGTATGTGACTTCTCTTAGTACAATGTTTCAAAGGTTCATCCATGTTGTAATGTGGTTGTATAAGCATTTCATGTTTTTTTCACTGAATTTTATTACATTGTATAGATATACTACATTTTATTAATCTGCTCTATTAATGAGTATTAGGGTCATTTCTACTTTTAGCTGTTAGGAATAATTCTATGAAATTTACATTTGTTTTATATGAATATATTAAAACCACTGATCAATTTTTCTTGTTCCTAGGCTTTATGGTAAGTGTATATTCTCTTTACATTCGATTTATTTTAACATTTTGTTTGTAAGCTTCATCTATGCTTTTGCATGCATAGTAGTTTATTATGGTTGTACAGAGTTCTAATATATGCAATTATTTTTAGTTCAGTTTATGGATGTTTATCATTTCCAGTTATTGGAAAGTGTACATTGTGTAATTAATATTAAAATATATCTTTTAAAAGCACGGATATGAATGCATATCTGTGAGTTGTGTACCTAGAAGTGGAGCTGATTATGTTTAATTTTAGTAATTATGTCACATTGTCTAAGATGTACTGTAGTCATTTACATTCCCATCAGCAGTTATGAAAGTTCTTGTTAAGTCACAACCTCTTAAACACCACACAATGTTTGACATTTTCATTTAAACATGGAATTCCAGGTATTTAGTGGAATTTCATTGTAGTTTTAACTTCTCAACTAAAATCAGGAATTGTTGCATAGATAATTATAGAAGAAACTTTGAAGTATATTAAAATGTTAAGTATCAGTTTATTTTAAAGCTGCTTTGTAGTGAATTTTCTAGAAGTTTCTGCATTTGAGGGAACTAGAATGTCAAAGAAATGCACTTTATTGTACTATTCCAGTTATAATGAGCTATTATTTCAGTTTTAGTGAGCTATTATTAACAAAAGTGTATATATTGAAGGTGTGCATTGTGATGTTTTCATATACATATAATTTTGAAATAATTACAAAAATAAAGCTAATTAACACTTATCATTTCACACAGGAGAATTAGAACATTTATATCTCCTTTTTTAGCATATGCATTACATATGCTAACTATAGTCATGATACTGAACATTGGGTCTTCTTAACTTATTAATCTTATAGCTGAATGTGGGTACCCTTTTAACACCCATCTCCTCATATCCTACTCTCCCCAGCCCGAGGCAACCACTGTTCTACTCTCTACTTCTATGACTTTGAAGGTTTGAGATTCCACTCTTAAGTGAAATCATGCAGTATTTATCTTTTTATGCCTGGCTTATTTTAATTAAAAATAACAGGATTAACTAATTGGTATAGTAATATCTCTATATGTTGCTATTGCACTCTATTAAATTTGTATTGGTAAAGACTTTAGGTAGATATTTGTAAAGTTATTGGAAAACTATGGTGATGAAATTGAATTTGACTTGTGGTTTTAGTGTTACTTCTAAGATTAGGAGAAAAACAGAACAGATGAAATGTGTACATAGAGTACACAAGTTTCTGTGTGATAGAAATGTTTCGAAGTTAGTGTAAAGCTGCTCGTAATTTGCCTAAAAATGTCTCTCCAACTTTTCTACACCATCTAACCATACAAAAAATTTCTAAGAATGCGCCGTGTTTTCTTTAACCATTCATTCATCTGTTCGTGGGCACCTAGGTTGACTAAATAGCCTAGCTATTGTGAATTGAGCTGCTATAAACATAGATGTGGCTATATTACTGTAGTGTGCTGATTTAAAATCCTTTAAATATATACTGAGGAGTGGATTAACTGGGTCAAATGGTTCCATTCCTAGTTTTTTATGGAATCTCCACACTGCTTTCCAGAATGGTTGTACCAATTTGCAGTCCCACCAGCAATGTATGAGTGTACCCTTTTCCCCCTCATGCTTGCCAACGTTTATTGTTACTTGTACTGTTTGATAATTGCTATTCTAAACAGTGAGATAAAATCTCAGTGTAGTTTTAAATGGCATTTCTCTAATCGCTAGAGATGTTGAACACTTTTTCATATATTTGTTTACCATTCATGTTTTTTCTTCTGTGAAGTGTCTGTTCAGTTCCTTTCCTCATTTACCAATTGGGTTATTTGTTACACAATGGAGTATTACTCAGCCATAATGAATGAGTATATGGCATTTGCTAGTAAATGGATGGAACTGGAGACTATCATGCTAAGTGAAATAAGCCTATATGCCTAAGCCAAATGTCAAATATTTTCTCTGATATCTGGAAGATAACCCACACAAGGGGGAAGGGGAAGAATAGAAATTCAGTGGATTGGACAGCAGGGAATGGAGGGAAGGGAGGGGAATAGGAAAGGAAAGACAGTGGAAAGAATCTGACATAAATTTCCTATGTACATATATGAAAACATCACAGTGAATCCCACCATCAGGTACATCCACAATAATGGAGTCCTAAATAGAATAAGATATATTCCATACTTATAAAAATTAAAGTTGATTCTACTGTTATATATAACTAAAACGAACCAATAAATTAAAAAAAAACTTCTCAGAAAATAAAATATAAGGTAGAAATCCAATACATAGTTTGTAATTGTGAGACAAATGTGAAACATTTACAGGAAATAATTTCCATTTCACATCAAAATTTCAGAACAGTTCCATAAGATTAGGTCCTAAATTAAAAATACAACAAACTATGTGTTATGTGCATATATGAATATTTCACAATGAATTTCACTCATATATAACTATAATGCACCAGTTTAAAAAATAAATTTTAACAAAGAAGTTATTAAAACATGTTCATACACAAAAGAAATACAACAGATGTTCCTTTGACATTATATTTAAAGGATATAGTAGAAATTGCTTATGAAATTGTCTTTATTGAAAGTTCATATTTCCATATTAAAAATTAAATTATGTTAATTTATTATAGTTATATTTCTTTGGTTGAGATGGCACTACCATTTGGATCATAGCAGTCAACTTTTAGCCATACCTTAATATACTTTTCAGAATCAATAAAAGTTGGGTGCATATAAAAACTTGTAGGGTTTCTTCCAGGTCCAGCATGGGTGAGGGAAAGGGTTTCTGTTGGACGGCTGCACCAGCTGTAGATTAATCACTAAGAAACTAATTTAATAAAATAAACTTATTTAATAAAATAAACACAGGAGACAATTATCTTTTTAAATTGAAGGGGGTGTGACAGATTGAACCATACTAAGTTCTAACTTCTAATAACCATAGAGAAGCCCGCCTTCCCTTTATTTATAGTCTTAAAGGTAAAGGGGGACCAGGAGGAGCTGCTTATGTGAGGAGAAGGATGGGGTGGAGCTAAGGAAGCCATTTACTTTAGTGGGTCCTCCCAGTAGAATTAGCATTTTCTCAGGCAGTGAGCCACTCTGCTTAGAAGTCACATACCCCAGGCTATCTGAAACAGTCTCTCATGACTGCCTGTTTCTGGAAGTCAGACTTCCATGTTCCAGGGCTCAGCCAAGTCTGATTCTGCTAGTCATGGATGGCTTCCTACAAAAACCTTTAAAATTGTGAGGTCATACACACATATGATGGAAAATATAAAACTAATGGATTCTTACATTTACTGTTAGGATAAATTTTCTTTATTTTTTAAGACTAAACTTTTTTATACCTTTATTTTTTATCTTTATGTGGTGCTGAGGATCAAACCCAAAGTATAATTTCACAGAGAAAACAATAGTGAAATTTTAATCTAAACAGCATGAGTACAGACTAAGTTAAAATCAGGATTAGAAAGATGTCTATATTTTAGATTGGAGCTAAAATAAATATTCAGATAACAATTTTAAATAATATATTCTTTATCCAATTTTTTGTAAATGGTTGGCTATTTGTATAAATATATGTAATACAAATACATTAACCTTAGTAAAAATCTGTCCATCTATGCTTCTATCTGAACTAACACCCTATATATGTGTAATGCTAAAGAGAAATGAAGGAATTTGCTATACATTATAATCTTTTGCATAATGACACTTGTTTGTGGTAAATAAGGCAAATATCTCTTCCCACTTAATAGACAAGGACAGACCCAATGGTAAATCTAAGTTCACATTGTAACTTCCTGACAGAGCAAGAGGATAATAATCCCAGGCTCCCTGACTCCTTGCCATATGATGTTATTAACTGTCTATAACCTGCAATGTTTTCAGTTCCATGGAGCCAATACTTCTGTTTTCCATCTGAAAAGATATTTTACATCACTTCCCAGGGCACATTCACACAAACAAAAGATTTATGAAGCAACATTTAACTTTCCATGTCATTCACTCTCAAATGTTCTATTCCTGTTTTATTATTGTTATGTTCTATTCTTTGTGATTTAAAAGTAATGGTCATAACCCATTGAATTTATATGCCAATAGATGATAAAATTTAAAAGAAAGTGGTAAATTTCTAGACATTTACAACCTAACAAAACTGAACCAACAGAGTTCTTGAAACTGTAAACTAACAAATAACAAGCAATGAGATTGAAAGCAGAAATAAAAAGCCTTTCAACTAAAAGCCCAGGACCAGATGGATACACAAGTGAATTTTACCAGAACTTTAAAGAATAAGTAATACCAAAATGTCTCAAATTATTTCATGAAATTGAAAGGAAGCAAATCCTTCTAATTTCATTCTATGAAGCCTGTATCACTCTGGTACCGAAACTAGATAAAGATACTTCAAGGAAACTACAGTCCAATACATATAGCAAAATATAGATGCAAAAATTCTCAATGAGATGTTAGAAAATCAAATCCAACATATTAAAAATATCATAGACCATGGTCAATTTGGTTTTGTCATAGGGACATAAGGATGGTTCAATATACACAAATCAATGACTGTAATACATCACACAAATAGGACCATGGCAGAGAAAGCCTTTGGTAAAATTAAAAAATATTTTCATGGTAAAATATCATGATTAAATTAAGAATAGAAGGAATTTACCTGCATGTAACAAAGGTAGTAGGGAGTAACTGGAGGTAGTAGGTTATTGGGGCATACCCCTGGGGACTATATTATTCCTAGCTTCTTTCACTGAAGCCTTCTGTTTCCTGGCTATCATGAACTAAGCAGCTTTCTTCCACCATTCCCTTCCACCATAATGTTCTTCCTCACCTCTCTCAGAGCTATGGATTTGGTTAATTATTGACTGAACCTCTGAAACCATGAGCTGTAATACAATTTTCCTCCTCTAAGTTGTTCTTATTGGTTCCATGTTCATAGTGATGCAAAGCTAACTTGATCTATTTTCGTATACTTAGAAGATCCTAAAGGTTACACCAGAGGATTTCTAGAACTGACAAATTCAGCAAAGTACCAGAATATTAATTAATATGTTTTCTATGCACCGATAATGAATCCACTGTGAAAGAAGTCAGGAAAACAATTCCATCCACAACAGCTTCAGAAAAATAAAACACCTATGAATAAAAATAGTCCAGGAGTAGAAAGACCATTAAAATGAAAATGACTGAACAGTGAATAAAGATATTGAAGAAGACATTAGAAGATAGATGCTCCATGTTCTTGGATGTTCTTGTTAAAATGGCCATAACACTGAAAATGATCTATAGATTCAATGCAATACTCAGTGAAATAAGAAATGACATTCTTCACAGAACTAGGAAAGAAGTCCTAAAAATTCATATGGAAAAATATGGACCTAGAAGAATCAAAGCATTCACAAGCACTGAGAACAATGTGGGAGGTATCACAACATCCAATTTCAAATAATTCAAATAACAAGGAAAACAGCATGGATATCAATATATCCAGTTTGAGGAATGAAACTAGATCCCTGTCTCTCACTGTGCACAAAAGTCAATTCAAAGTGGGACAAGATGGAATATTACTCAGCTTTAAGGAAGAAAGAAATTATAGCATTTGCTGGTAAATGGGTGAAGTTCAAGAATATCATGCTAAGCAAAATAAGCCAAACCCAAAAGACCAAAGGTCAAATGTTTTCTCTGATATGTGGATGCTAATTCACAGTAAGGTGGGGGTGGGGTGTTACAGGGAAGAATAGAGTTACTTTAGGTAGAGGGGAATGAAGGGAGGGGAAGAGATATGGGGGTAGGAAGGATAGCAGAGTGAAATAGACTTTATTACCTCATGTACATAGGGGGACTGCATGACCCATTAGATCCTACAATATGTACTATAACTGCTGGTCCTCCTTTGGTGAGAGAAAGGGTTCCTGTAGAAGTGATGAGCTGGCTGTGAAATAAAAGGCTAATGAAATTTATGTATCAGGAATAAGGACAGAAGACAGAATTATCTTAAGGGCAGGAGCATGACCGTCCATAAGGGACTGGCTCTAACAAAGGAAGGAGCCTGTGCTTGATTTATTTATAGCAGTGCAGATCCAAAGGGGGCTGGTAGGAGATTGTTCCATGAAAAACAGGATAAGGGGTGGAGTTAAGCAAGCCATTTGGCTCTAGTGGTTCATTCCCACATCCAGGGCATGCATTTGAACTACCCACCTCCACACCCCTGTGCACAAACGCAGCGAAACCACTTGATTGAGGCAGTTTCTGAACCTAGATTTCCCTAATAGCTCAACCAAGCTTGGTTCCTTTTTACAGGCCATGGGTGGCTCCCCACAATGTATAATCGGAAAATGAGAAATTTCACTTCACTTTTGTATGATTTATCAAAATGTATAAATGCATTCTACCGTCATGTACAACTAATCAGAACAAATAAAAAATTTTTAAAAATGCACCTAGGAATTAGAACAGAAACTTTGCAATTGCTATAAGAAAGCCTATGATCAAGATTCCAACACCCAGGCTTAGGCAAGAACTTTCTCAATGCTCTCTAAACCTGAGAAATTAAAACCAGAAATTAATAAATAGGATGGAATCAAACATTATTTTCTATATACCAATGAGGAATCAACTAAGAAATCAGGATTAAAATTCCATTCAAAATAGCTTCTATGCAGCAAAGGAGGAGATATCCTATGAAATGGAAGAAAGTCTTAACCAGTTACTATTCTGACAGAGTTCTAATATCCAGAATATGTATAGAACTCATAAAACAACACCAAAAATCAAATAATCCAATCAATAAATGCTCAAGTGAACTGAAGAGAGAGTTCTCAAAATAAGAAATACAAATGGCCAACAAATATATGAAAAAAAATGTTCAACATCTTTAGCAATCAGGGAAATGCAAATCAATTTCATCTCGCTCCATTTAGAATTGGACACCTAGGTTGGTGCCACAGCTTTGCTATTGTGAATTGAGCTGCTATAAACATTGATGTGGCTGCATCACTGTAGTATGCTGATTTTAAGTCCTTTGGGTATACCAAGGGGTGGGATATCTGGGTCAAATTGTGGTTCCATTCTAAGATTTCTGAGGAATCTCCATACTGCTGTCCACAGTGGTTGCACCAATTTGCAGTCTGATAATTGCCATTCTGACTGGAGTGAGATGAAATCTGTGTAGTTTTAATTTGAATTTCTCTAATTGCTAGAAATGTTGAACATTTTTTAATGTATTTGTTCACCATTCATATTTCTTCTGTGTATTGCCTGTTCAGTTCCTTTGATGATTTATTGATTGGGTTACTTGCTTTTGATGCTAAGTATTTTGAGTTCTTTGTATATCCTGGAGATTAATCCCCTGTCTGAGGTGCTGGTGACAAAGATTTTCTCCCATTCTCTAGGCTCTTGCTTCATATTCTTGATTGTTTCCTTTGCTGTAAAGACACTTTTTAGTTTGATACCATCCCATTTATTGATTCTTGATTTAACTTCTTGCACTTTAGAAGTCTTGTTGAGGAAGTTGGTTCCTAAGCTGATGTGATGGAGAGTTGGGCCTACATTTTCTTCTAGTAGGTACAGGATCTTTGGTATAATGCCTAGGTCATTGATCCACTCTGAATTGAGTTTTGTGCAGAGTGAGATAGGTGAACGAATATTTTCTATTAGAAGATATACAGATGACCAACAATATGTGAAAATGTTCAATATCTTTAGTCTTTAGGGAATTGCAAATCAAAACTACATTGGGAGTCCACGTCACTCTAGTGAGAATGGCAATTATCAAGAATACAAATAAAAAAAAAAAGCAACAACAACAAAAGAAACAAAAAAAAAAGGACACCATGAAAGTGGAAGGGATACCATTAGGTTAAAGGGTGGGAATTGGAGTGAGGGTAGGAGGGTGAGTGCATATTGGGGAGTGAAATTAATTAAACTGTGTTTGTATGTATGTGCAAATATGTCACAATGAAACCCACTGTTCTGTTTAATTAAAATGCTCTACTACAAATGTTTAAACATTTTAAGAACACAACTCAAAATGTTTTTTCTTATACATTCTCTATCTTTGACATCTGCTGAATGATTTTGAGTCAGCACCCTTCAGTTTTGAGAAGCTCTCTAGTCTGGTTGAGAAGAACTAAAGGTATGCCCCTCATCTCCAGAAATAGACTTTTGTGTGACTAAATATATTGCCTTTTGTTTTTTATGAGGTTTTAGACATGCTCTCACCTTTTCATATGACTTATATTTTGGAAATAATCTCTTAGTTTTATTGTTTTTTACCATTTGAAAAATCAAAGAATTGTCAGACTCATTACTTCTGGTTTCTTTGTACTGACCAAGATTCTGCCTTTGGCTAAATTCTAGGCATTCTCCTCTGAGCCATACTCTCAACTAGACCTCAACTTCGGCCTGTGAACTCTTGAACAAACACTAATATAAATTCTAACAGTTCAAGCTCCATACTCAGAGTGACTTTAGACCCTTCAAATTATTGGCCTAAAAATCTCAAGACTGCCAAAAGAATTTGCTGTTGATTCCCAGGCACCATTTTGTTTTGAGTGCCCCTGTAAATTGGGACTGTAGTAATAGAGTAGCTAGCCACCCTACCTTAACAAGAAATGAAATAAAATTGGACATTAGTATGAACCAATTCCTTTTAATAAATATCTTTTTATTGCTTTTGTTTATCTCAGAAACAATTGGGAAAGGAAAAATAAGAGAGAAGGAGAGATGGAGAAGGTAAGGGAGGAGACAAAGAGAGACAGAGAAAGACACAGAAAGCACAAGGAAAGGAGGAGCAAAAAAAATGTCCACCAAAACAGAGGTATGAAATTTCACCTAACTGGGTTTGGAAATCTAGAATGTACTAAAATAATTTATACAATAAAACAATAAAATGGTGCTGAATGGCTTTTGTAACTTTAACATTTGCTGAAAATGTATTAATTGGTAAGCCACATCTTATCAACCCTGGAAATCAAATTGCAATGATAGCTGGGGATCCTAATAAATTAAAATAATGTAATTCCTATAACCCTGAAACTATAAAAGAAGACAAATAGGTATGCCTCACATTAACTGTACTTATAGTCTTGCTAAATTCCCAGTGGTCATAGTACCCATTGCCCTAAATTATCCCATAATTATCATGGATGTTCTGATTTAATGGGTAATATTAAATTGAATATTTGACACAAATTGATCAAATGAGACCATGTGGACAACTTTCCCTAGTTAAAATATGCAAACATTGAATGATCTCTATTACATGTGGATGCTAACACACGTGGGGAGGGGAAGAATAAAAGTTCTGTGGAGTAGACAAAGGGGAATGAAGAGAAAGGAGGGGGATATGAATAGGAAAGACAATGGAAAGAATTTAAAATGAATTTAACATAACTTCCCTATGTACATGTATGAATACACCACAGTGAATCTCAATATCATGTACATCCACAAGACTGGAATCCTAATTAGAATAAGATGTACTCCATGTTTCTATAAATATGTCAAAATAGACTCTACTGTCATGTATAATTAAAAACAAACAAACAAATAAATAAATGAATAAAATGGAAAATATATTCCTCAATTTAAAGTAAATGGGACCTTCAAGGATTGAAACTCACTATATAAAACCTACATAGAGAAGGGGTGATTATCCCCAAAATTTCTGGGTTTTTTTTTTTTTGGAACCAGGGATTGAACTCAGGGGCATTCGGCCACTGAGCCACATCCCCAGCCCTATTTTGTATTTCATTTAGAGACAGGGTCTCACTGAGTTGCTTAGCGCCTTGCCCTTGCTGAGGCTAGCTTTGAACTCGTGATCCTCCTGCCTCAGCCTCCCGAGACACTGGGATTACAGGTGTGTGCCACCATGCCTGGCTAATTTCTCTATTTAACAACAAAAATTTGTCTCTTCATAAACTTAGAATGAATTGATTTCACGTCATGGTGAATTTTCACAACAATAATACAGGGTCCCACCCATAATAAATATTATCATAATGACTGGTTTTGTCCAATCAGCAATTAGAAAGTATTTTGCAGTTATAAATTTGGCTAATATGAGGTACATAAATTACACATATATAAAGATTTTATTTCCATGGTTGGAGTAGGGGGGAAGACAGGATGAAGGTAAAATAATTCAAAATATGACAGATTATGTCTTCTCCCTACAGAAAGGGAATCAGTTCTCTATGAGTAGAAAGAAATGAAGACTACTTTTTTCCTTACTAAATATAGTTCACTCTAGACCAGCTTCTGCATCTTTAATTAAAAACTTGAAGAAATGGAATAATTGAATTTTTAAGTTGTAAGAAAATATTTTTCTGTTGCTATATATGACATAAGCTTATCTACCAGTATAAACAAGATTTTTTTTTACGTGAGGAAACCCCTGAGTCAGAAGAGGAGTCATTAGGCCATCTCACCAAGTAAAAGAAATATCCGAGCAGCTTCAGAGGTTGAAACAGGATAATGGTGAATTCAAAGCCAGCCTCAGCAGTGAGACCCTAACCAATTCATCAGGACGTGGTCTCTAAATAATATATAAAACAAGGCTGGGGACATGTCTCGGTGGTTAAGCACCAATGGCTTCAATCCACAAAACCGAAAATAAAAAATAAAAATTAAAAAATCCCATGAAAGTCACTCTCTAAACACGCACACACATCTACCTCTCTTTCATTTCCCATTAATGCATTCTGGTACTGGAACCTCAAATTTGCTTTGAGGCTTGCAAAATAAGATGTTGGCCTGAACGAACTAATTCTTTTAGCAGCCTTGAGGTTTTTTTCAGGCAGACGTTTTGAGGTGTTCTAAAGTTATCCTAGGGATGCAGACTTTAGCTTTTAGAAACTATGTTAAAGTTTGTTTAAGTCTATAATAGTCCAAAGTTGAGGCTTTAGTCAGAAGTTTATTTCACTAGTGTCCTCTTGTTGCTGCAAGAATTTACCATAAACTTGTAATTTTAAATAATGCAAATTTATTATTTTATAGTTCTAGAGGCCAGATATCAAAAGAAATTTAACTGGATCAAAATCAAACTATAGACAATATAGAGTAGACCTGAGACTACTGGTTTTCAGGGTTGGACAAAACAGCAGCCCTTTGATTCAAAGTAGATGTAGAGTGTGCATAGGAAAGCTATGTCAGATTCATTCTACTGCCATTCCTTTTTCTATCCCCCCTCTCTTCCTGTTATGGGTTAGATGTGGTGTCCCCCAAGAGCTCATGTGTGAGACAATGGAAGAAGGTTTGGAGGAGAAATAATTGGGTTATAATCTTAACCTAATCAGTGAATTGATTCCTGATGGGATTAACAGAGTGGTAACAAGAGGCAGGTGGGGTGTAGCTGGAGGAAGTGGTTAATTGGAGGCATGGCTATGGGGTATATTTTGGTGTCTGGAGAAGTGAAGTCTCTCTCTCTCTCTCTCTCTCTCTCTCTCTCTCTCTCTCTCTCTCTCTCTGCTTTTTGGTCACCATGATGTCATGATATGAGTTGCTTCCCTACACCATGATGTTCAGCCTCACCTGGAGCCCCAAGGAATGGAGCCAGTCTTCTATGGACTAAGACCTCTGAAACTATAAGCCCTCAAACATTTCCTCCTCTACAATTGTTCTGGTTGGGTCCTTTTAGTCAAAGCAGCAAAAAAGATGACTAAAACTCTTCCCTTCATTCCCCTTTGTCTACTCTACTG
The DNA here is from genome assembly GCA_020662805.1 of Glaucomys volans. NCBI lineage: Eukaryota > Metazoa > Chordata > Mammalia > Rodentia > Sciuridae > Glaucomys > Glaucomys volans. The sequence continues at coordinate 70,281 of JAJEJO010041916.1, read as the reverse complement.
AACCTCTATTCTTTCCCTCCACCCCCTTGTGGATTAGTATCCACATTTTCTCTCATGTTCCATGAGTCCAGGGGTGATTTTTAACTCCATACATATAGATATCACAAAAGGGTATATAATTGGTCAGATCTATTGTTGCAGTTTAAAATTTTATTGTGTGGTAGTTTTGAAAACAGAGATCTCTGTTTGTGATAGCCCAAGAGATTCTGCTAGTTTCATAAGATGGGCAGGAATGCCACATGGACCACTGGACAAAGTCAGATTTCTGTTAGTCAAAACATAAAGGTATGGGATATTGGGGATCTGTATAGGTATAACAAGCTCCATAAAAATCTATAAATATTTTATGGACTTGAGAATAAAAGTTGGCATTACCTAGGCAAGATTTTCCAGTCTGATATTTGGCCAATTTTTTCCCTAAGATGGTCTTCAGTCCACAAGAATTTACATCTTGAGTCTGAATGTTGGATAGATGTAACTCAGAGAGGGTGCTGCATAGTGTGTTATAGATGAGGGAACTGTGGAATTGCTATGTAACAGAATTTTCTATTGTTTATATAAAAGGGAGAGATTGAGAAAAAACTAGTGATAGAACAAACAGATCATTGCACCATCTTGTGGGATGTAAGTAACATCCAATAATTTCAAGGTTTTCTGCAGATTCTGAGAATTGTTGCATTTGAAAAATCATGTTTTACCCTAAGTATAAGGTCTGTTCAAAGCCAAACCTAGGATCTTTAAGAGAAAAATTGGAAAAGTAAGAATGAAATTAATGCAAAAGCCATTTTAATCATGAAATAAAGGAGAGAATAAAAAGGTTGTAGAAAATTAAACCAGTTAACAAGTCCCATAGTTAGTAAAATACCCAAATTGACAATTATTCCCTAAACTAGAAATAAAAGTTAAAAAGTATCTCAGTAGTCTGAGACATGAGGTGAGTTATAAAGATGCAGTGTCATATTTGGGAATACAATTGGGCTACAAGTCAATTTTAGTTGAAGGTATCCAATTAGTCTCAAGGTCCACTCCAGAGGAAAAGCATTTTTAAGTGTGAAATGTAAATCCATAAAATAATGCCCACTAATTTTGCTATACACAGATTGGATAACAATACAGGATCCAGTCTGATGAGATTGAGGGGAGCCCTTTATTTGATGTTACTTTCTGTAGACAAACCCTTTGGTTGAAAAGCCATGATATTTAATATCTTCATCTCCCAGGACCTCACTGTTAATAGAAATCATTAATTAATTCTAAGTGTTTTGGAAGAAGTTTAATAAGACTTTGATCATACTGGAGAATATCTTCTTCCTTGATGGTAGCTAGTTTATATGTTTCTTTATTTAGGGACATGAATCTTCCTGTTATTATTTCAAAGACAGAAAGCTGGTATTTTCTGAATGGGGTAGTGAAAGAACGAACGGAGACTTCGGAGACTTGCTGCCAGGAGAGGTTCTGTTTATTAGAAAAGTTTGTTGCCTTATATACAGTCTTGGAATGGAACTAACTATGCTATCTGCATATTGCCAGTGAGGCATTTGCCTATAGGTCGGATAGGGCCCAGGGTGGAGGTGTTGCTACCTGATTGGGTGGCTAAGCGCGCTGGCGGGAAGCAGACTTTCAGGAAGAGAAGCCTGCTGGGCGCCATCTTAAGGAAAGGGGGAAGGGGCAGGGGAAAAATGGAAGGGGAAATAATAATGAGGTAAATGGAGTCAACATTCCTCCCTTTTTGTTTTTTTATGAGGGGGGTCATCGGTCTCTTTGGCTGCTTCCTGCTGAGTGGGGGTGACGTGGGGGGTAGGGAGGAAGAGTTGACTACACATTCCCCAGAAAAGGGCTGCAAAGTATGTGAGGGCGTTGGGTGTCAGATCAGGGAACGTCCCTTGCAGGAGTAGCATCTGTATTGCCTCGGACCAGTCCAGGTGGGAGTGTACAAGAGGTATGAGCCAGGCATCCACATGGAGCTCCGTCAGGAAGTACTTCCACTGATCATAGATGGAGAAGGTTGGAGCCGGGGCTGGAGACATCTTCGGAAGGGAGGGGGTGATATTCCTTTAAGAGAAGCTGGTTGAAAGTTTGATTAGTGATTTTTTGGAGCTGGCCTTGAAGGAATCTTATGAAACAGGGCAAGAAGGAGCAGAAGAGGAGAAGTCCTAGGAAAGGCCCTAAAAATGGGAGGACATAGGTGAGGAAGGGTGATGAGAAGAAGTCCGATAAAGGACTAGCAGCGGGTGATTTCATCAATTGAGCAGAGAGATCCTGTAGTTTAACACATTCTACTCAATAAGGCCAGATTCATTAATGTAATAGCAACATTCTTCCTTCAGGAAGAGGCAAGTTCCTCCCTTCTCTGCGGTGAGGAGGTCGATAGCTCATCTGTTTTGTAGGGTTACCTGAACAATGGAGGTTACTTGCTGCTGGAGTGAGCTTAAGGACTCTGCTGTGGTATCCAGAACTGATTGCAGTTTCTCCTGGAGGTCTCTGGATGCCCAAAGGGAGTGACCCAGTGCTCCCCCCGAGAGGCCCATTCCCGCTACTGAAGTTGTGAGGGTGAGGCCAATGACAACCAGCAGGAAAATAGCCCGACAGATGTGAGGGTAAGGAAGGAGCTGTTGAAGTTCAGAGGAGGAGTACAAGGAGAGCTGAGGGATCACTGTGACTAGGAAGCAAGTACCAGTGGAGGTGGCAGTGGAGGAGAACAGAGAGCCATTGCACCAAAGGAAGTGCCCTGGTTGAACAAATTTGGGCGTTGCTGGTATAGGATAAGTAGTGACACAGAGGGAGTGAGAAGAGGTGCCGGGTGGGGACAGGCAGATGAAGGGGAAGGAGGTGTCGTTTGAGAGAAAAGTCTCTTGGAGAGGGAGATGAGGGATGGACACAGATTGACCAGAGGAGGAAAAGTTGTAAGTGGAGGGGGTGGAGTTGTCCGCCATGAGCGGCACCGCTGCAAGGAGGGGATGAGCTAGGGATGCACAAAGAAACCATTGTGAGGTGGGGACAGAGATGGTGGTTGAATTGACAAGGAGATCTAGGAGATGTAAGGTCTGATTTAGTAGAGTGAGCCAGGTGAGAGGGGCAGCTTTATTCGTATCAGCTTCATCAATGAGTTTGTTAAGTTGCTTCTCTGATTTCTGAACATACTCAATAACCTTGGTTTTGGCTTTGGGGGGTGTTGTAGCGGTATGGACGAGGGACATCCATCCTGTGGGTTTCTTAGCATAATCCTGCACATAGACAGCGATATCAATGAGATCATCCCAAAATTTATCCTTGGGGTTTGTGATCTCAAAAGCATAAAAATAGGCTTGGCACATGGAAATCCACTGGTGCGAGGATACATCAGGCCGGAGGAGCCTTTTAAAGTAAGGAGAGGAGTAACAACCTCTCTCTGCGTCGTGCCACTTGCAAGACCAGTAGGGACATCCCCCATAAATGTCTTCCCATCGGTGGCAATAATCATGCTGCTGGTCTTTTGCAAGGCAGATGTATGGGTAGGCTGTTGTGGCAGTATTGAGAACCTTGCAGTCATCACAGGACAGCTTAAGACGAATAAAGGAATAGTTTTTAATGAAATAAAGTTGCTCATCCACTGTCTGGACACTAGTGAGGCCATAGACTGTGGTGTACTTTTCCTGAACAGTGAATTTGTACATGGTAGCCAGAGGAGGGTTAGGGTTATAAGCTACAAGTCACAAGGGAAGGAGTGATAGAATGGTGGGTGGAAGGGGTTTGAAAAGTGGAAAGGGGGTATGGCGTGGAGGAGTCATATTCAGCAATAGGAGAGAGTGAAGGTGTTTGCGAGATGCGGAGGTGCAGGGGGTCAGAGGGTGAAGGGATGCAGGTATATGAAGGGGCAGAGGCCTCTGGGGTGGAGGCAGAGGTGGTGTCAGCAGGTTCCGCTGGTTTCATCCTGGAAATATGAATCCAAGGGGTAAGGCAGTTATCAGACATTGAGAGCTTTGCAGCAGTTGGGGTACACAAAATTACAGGATATGGTCCCTCCCAGTTTGGAGTCAGAGAGGCCTTTAGGTTCAGGAGGATTATGGAAAACCAATTGGCCCGGGTGCAATGATAGATTGTTCTGTAATACAGATGGATCTGGAAGTAACCAGTCCTGGTATTTCCATAGTTCAGTGTGGAGGTGAGAGAGCAAAGGTAAAACTATAGTAGGTGGTATAGGTCCCTAGGCAGCCATAATACCAGGAGGTAGGAGGGGCCTACCGAACATGATTTCGAAAGGGGAAAGGTTGGTAGGTTTCTTTGGGAGAGCCCTGACCCTAAGAAGGGGCAGGAGACGGGTAAAATGTCCTTTAAAGTTCTATTGGCTCTTTCCACCTTTCCTGATGCCTGTGGCCAATAGGGACAATGTAAATGCCAGGGGAGGGAGAGTGATTGAGATAATCTTTGTATTACCTGAGCTGTGAATTCTGGGCCATTATCTGACTGGATGGATGTGGGCATCCCAAACCTTGTAATGATCTGGGAAAGGAGGGTGGAGGCCACAGTGGAGGCCTTTTTGTTAGATGTTGGGAACGCCTCTATCCAACCTGAGAAAGTGTCAACAAAGACCAGGAGGTACTTAAAACACCGAACAGGAGGCATGTTAGTGAAGTCAATTTGCCAATCAGCTGCGGGGGTAATTCCCCTAGCCTGATGAGAGGGATAGGGTCTGGGTCTGAGGGGGGTGTTGAGATTGGTGCACTGGCAAATGGTGCAAGTAAGGGAAAGGTTTTGTAGTAGGGCTTTGTCTGAAGGGGTTAGTGAAAAGAAGGTTTGCAAGAAATGGGAGAGTGTTTGGGGGCTTGAGTGGAACAAGTCATGAAGAAGGTGGAAAAAGGGGTGTTTATCATTGGGAGGAGGGGAGTGAGGGACTGCTTGTGAGGTGTCTTTGGAGGTCTCCAATTCAGGTGTCAGGACAGGAAGAAGAGAGTCACAGGTGGGCCCAGGGTTAATCAATGCTGAGTTTCTTACACTATTTCCTTTTGTATTGAGTAACCCTCATTCTTTCCATATGGCTGCATGGGACAGGAGGATATGGAAAACATATTTAGAGTCTGTGTATAGGTTAAGAATTTTCCCTTCAGTGAGGGTACAAGCCCAGGTAGCGGCTATGAGTTCAGCCTGCTGGTTGGTGGTTCCTTCTGGTAATGGTTGGGCTTCTATGATTGATTCAAGGGAGACCACTGCATACCCTGCATAGTGCGTTCGGTCCTCCCGGAAAGAGGATCGGCATGTGGAAGGGGGCCTTCAGAAATGGAAGAGTGACAGGGTATGAAGATTTAGAGGACTTCCAGGCAGTTGTGAAGTGGTGTGTTGGGAGGTTACTGTATTGGGAGTAGAGTGGCGGGGTTTAAAGGTGGACAAGGGAGAAAGGAGATAGTAGAATTTTCTAGGAAAGAAGATAGAAGAGCTAAGATCCTAGATGGTGGCAGGGATTGAAGGGCTTTATAGGTGAGTAGGTCCTTAAGGTGATGGGGTGAAAGGATGGTGAGTGGTGCCCCAAACGTTAGCTTATAGGCTTCCTTTTGCAATAAGTGTCCAGCCGATAGGGCTCTCAAACAGGGGGCCCATCCCCATATGGTGGGATCTAGCTGTTTAGATAAGTATGCCACAGGGATGAAGGAGGGACCGTAGGTTTGTTCTAAGACCCTAAAACTTGTCCACCATTTTCATGGACATAGAGAGAAAAGGGTCTGGTGAGGTCAGGGAGGTGAAGTGCTGGAGCTTCGACTAGGGTCTGTTGGAGCCTGAAGAAGGGGCACTGGGGTGAGGAGGACAGAGGCTCTTCGGGTTCCCCCTTTGCCAAGTCATAGAGGGGTCAAGCTAGCAAAGAAAAGTTTGGAATTCAGGCTCTAAAATATCTGGCCAGTCCCAGGAAGGAGAAGATTTCTGCCTTGGTGTTTGGGACAGGAAGGGAAAGTAGGAGTTGTTTCCTGTCTAAGGTTATTGCCTTCCTCTGTGGAGATAACTGAAAGCCTAAATATGTCACGGTTGTGAGGGAGATTTGAGCTTTGGAAGGGGATATGCGATATCCCCTGTCAGCCAGGAAATTGAGAAGTGAGGCGGTATCTGTTTGGGATTGTTCCCAGGAGGGGCTACAGAGTAAGAGGTCATTCACATATTGTAGGAGAATAGATTTGGGGTGCGATGTATAGAAGACCTTAAGGTCTTGGGCTAGGGTTTGTCCAAAAATGTGGGGACTATCATGGAACCCCTGGGGGAGGACAGTCCAAGTAAGCTGCTCAGAGTGTCGTGTGTGGGGGTCCGTCCAAGTGAAAGCAAAAATGTCCTGGGAAGAAGGGTCAAGAGGGATGGAAAAGAAGGCATCTTTCAGATCTAAGACTGAAAAGTGTGTAGAGGAGGCGGGGACCTGGGATAACAGAGTATAGGGGTTAGGGACTAGGGGGTGAATGGGAACAACAGCAGTATTGATTATGCAGAGGTCTTGAAATAGGTGATATGTTCCATTTGCCTTCTTGACGGCTAGGATGGGGGTATTGAAGGGTGAGTGCATAAGGCGGAGATATCCCTTTTGGTAAAGGTCCTCAATAATGGGTTGAAGCCCAAGGAGGGCGGTGGTACTCAGGGGACATTGGGCCTGATGTACGAATTTGGGGGGCTCCTTTAGCCTTATGGATATTGGTGGGCAATGAGCAGCGGAAGGGCTGGTGATGTCCTATACCGTGTCATTAACAGGGTGTGTTAAAATGGGAAAGGGGGTCTCCGGTATAGAATTGTGACCTCTAGAATTGTGATCCTCTGAAATAAGAGCCAGAAGGAAGGAGGCCGTGGGTGAGAGGGAGGGGGACATGGTGATAGAAACATTTAGTAGGGAGAGGATATCCCTCCCTAATAATGGAATAGGACACTGGGGCATAACTAAAAAGGAGTGAGAGAAAGGGGGTGGGCACCTTGGACATAGCAAGTTAAGGGGGGAGTCCTTTGGGCAAAGATTTGTTTTCCTCCTACCCCGACTGTAGGAGAGGTGCTGGGCTTGGTGGGTCCCCAAAACTCCCTCAAGACCGAAAAAGTGGCTCCAGTGTCCAGGAGGAAGGAAATGGGGCGACCGTCCACAGTTATGGTTACCCTGGGTTCCTGTTTAGTTTTGAACAAATGTCCTTCCTTGCCACATTTGAAGCAGGCCCACAGTGGAGGCTTGGGGTTAGATGAAATAGGAGAACGCCCAGGGGAGGGTTTCATGATCTGGGCCAACATTTGAAAGTTGGCTTGATCAGCCCTCTGTTTCCGGCGTTCCTTTTCCTCCTCCCGGTTATGGAAGTCTTTTGAAAGGCACTGATAAAATCTCAGTTTGTGGGGTGGTGGGGCCTTGCTCCAGCTTTTTAAATTTGGCTTTAATGTCAGGGTAGGATTGGGCCAAAAAATACATCATAAGGACATGTCGGCCATCATCTGAGGTGGGATCTAAATTGGTATACTGCAGGAGGGCTTGGGTCGGCCTATTCAAAAACTCGGATGGAGTTTCCTCCTTCTTCTGAATTATTTCCTGAATCTTTTGGAAATTGACAATTTTGCAGGCAGCCTTTATAAGGCCGACTACCAGACAAGAGGCAAAGCGGTCTCGGGCCTGGATTCCTTGACCTGTATTGTAATCCCAATTTGGATCTTGTTCAGGGACTGCATGTGGGCCGGGTGGGTGGTTGCGGTCTATACGGTGGGTATCATTGGCATGGGTTTGGGCAGCATCCCAGACCTTGCAGCGTTCCTCGGGGAGAAGGGTATTGGCTAGGAGCATGAAGATATCATGGCATGTTAAGCTATATGCTTGGAGCAACCAATGGAATTCCTTAATGTAGGTAGTAGGATCGGTGGTGAAGGAGCCTTGTCTTTTTTCTAATTGGGTTAAATAGGCCAAGGAAAAGGGCACATGAACCCTAACCACACCTTCAGCACCGACCACTTCACAGAGGGGGGCCACTGTAAGGTGGGTAGGAGGAGGTCCCCTAGATCGAGTAACAGGGGGACTAAAAGAGTCAGAAGGAGGGGGAGTCCCTGAGGGGTGAGGCTGTGACTGCGGGGTGGAAGGGGGAGGAGGGGAAGCGGAAGCCAAAGGGGGGGTGTCTGTAGGACCAGGGTTCGTCGTTGGCCAGATCAAAAGAGGCAGAAGAGTCAGAGGGGCAGGGAGCAGGGAGAGGGATGGTGGCAGCGGGGGCGGCACAGTGTGCTTTGCAGGCAAGGAGAACCTGAACAGGAGGAGCAGAGTCTGGGGTGTTGTCTAAGCAGGCTAAAACCTTCTACATAGGGAATCTCCTTCCAATTTTTAAGTCGCTGACAATAGTTGAAAAGGTCCCAAATTAAATTTGGGTCCAAGGAGCCTTCTGGGGGCCAATGGCTTCCATTATCTAAGGGATAGGTAGGCCAATCTTGAGTGGAAAATTTGATTAAAAGTTTGGGCTTAATGTCCAGTGTGAGGGAGTGTGAAGTGAGGTTCTGGAGGAGGCAGTTGAGGGGTGAGGTGTCTGGAGGAGATGAAGAAGCTCCCATATTGAGAGGAGAGAGAGGGGAGAATGAGGAGGAGGACAGAGCAGGAGTGGGAAAATCCCAGGCCTGAAACGGTTGGGGGAAATCTAAGGAACGTCCTCCAAAGATCCTCGCAACCATGTGACTCTGGGGAGTCAGGAAAAGGAGGTGGGTAGGGGTCATCACCCATATGCCAGATCCTTTTGGCTGAGAGCCGGAGGCGAAATGCCAGGGCCACAGGGAACCTAGTACTAGGATTTCCTGGTTCGGAGGAGAAAGGAAAGGGTAGAGTGAAAGGAAAGAACGGAGAGAAAATGAAAGTGTTCACCTATTATAGACTCCTCACACCCCAAAGCAGATGAGAAGGGCAAGTCGTCGGAGGGTCCACCGAGACCACAAAGATCGTGGTGGGGTGTGTTCCCCCGCCCCAGAGGAGCGTCAGGACTTTGCCGGATGATCACGGTCAAGAGTCCCGCTATAGCGTGAATGGGGTTGACGCTTGCATGGGGGCTTACCTAGGTGATGGACAGTGGTGGGTGCGGGAACCAGCGTCCGAAAGGGCGGACGTGGGCAGGAGGTCTCTGGACGGCAAAAGGGAACAGGGGCCTTCAATGTAGAAGGGGACCCTGTCCCCGTTCGGGCTACCAATGAAAGAATGGAGACTTCGGAGACTTGCTGGCAGGCGAGGTTCCGTTTATTAGAAAAGTTTGTTGCCTTATATACAGTCTTGGAAGGGAACTAACTATGCTATCTGCATATTGCCAGCGAGGCATTTGCCTATAGGTCGGATAGGGCCCAGGGTGGAGGTATTTCTACCTGATTGGGTGGCTAAGCATGCCGGTGGGAAGCAGACTTTCAGGAAGAGAAGCCTGCTGGGCGCCATCTTAAGGAAAGGGGGAAGGGGTGGGGGGAAAATGGAAGGGGAAATAATAATGAGGTAAATGGAGTCAACAGGTAGAAAAAAAAATGTTGAATAAAAAAGTCAGGTCTTTTGGCTTGGAAAAGTTAAAAACCTTTGTCACTTGATCATGTTGAAAATATTTTATGTCCTGTTGAATTTATTTTGATGATATTTTGCTGAGGAATTTTACATCTGTGATCATCAAAGTTATGAGCCTGTAGATTTCTTTGTGTTTGTGTGTATCCTTATCTAGTTTTAGTATTGATGTAATTCTGGATTCTGAGAATGTGTTTAGGATCCCTCCTTTATATTTTTGAACAACCTAAGGAGAATTGGTATTACGTAATCTTTAAATCTTTGGTAGAATTTGGTGCTGAAACCATCTTCTCATGGTCTTTTTTAAAATCGAGACTTTTTATTACAGTTTTAATCTTATTATGTGTTATTGGTGTCTTCTATTTTTCTATTCAAGATTTATTTCAGGAACTTGCATGTATCTAGGAATCAGTTCTTCCTTCTAGGCCATCAAATTTGTTGACATGTAAATGTATCCATAATAATCTGTAATTATCTTTTCTTTATTACTGTGGTGTCAGTATATTGTGTCCTTTTTCACCTGTGATTTTGTTTGAATCTTTTCCATATAATGTTAGTTTAGCTAAAAGTTAGTCTAATTTGTTTTTCATTTTCCAGGAAAAGGCTCTTTGTTTTGCTGATGTTTTTTTATTATGTTAAGTCTCCATTTCATTTGCTTCTATTCTGATCTTTGTTTCTTCTACTAATTTTGTATTTGGATTTAATATTTTATTTTTCTAGTTCCTTAAAATGCAGTGAGAGATTTTTGAATTAGAGGTATTTTAACTTTTTCAAAGTGATCATTGACTATTATAAAGTTACTTCTTGGTTGGTCATGCTTTTGGTATTATCTCATAGGCTTGGGTATGTATTTTCTTTTTACCTTTTCAAGAAATTTGAAATTTTTCTTCTGCATTTCTTCCTTGATCCATTGGTTGATCAAATATAAGTTGCTTATTTTCCATGGATTTTTATACTTTCAAAAGGTTTTATTCTTTCTTCCATATTTTTATTTGTTAGCATTATGGTCAGAAAAGAATATACATAGGGTTACATTTTTTTTTAAATTTTTTGAGCCTAATTTTGCAACCTATTTTATGATCTATCATGTAAAATGATCCCTATGCTGGTGTGAAAAATTTGTATTTAGCAGTTATGGGATGGACTGTTCTACAGGTGTCTCTGTGCCATTCATTTGGTCTAGTGTACCTTTCACTCTGCTGTTTCATTGTTGATTTTCTGTCTACATGACATGAATATTGCTGAACATGAGTTGTTAAAGTCCCACCTATTATTGTGTTGGAATCAATCACTCCATAAACCTACTAATATTTACTTTATATATGTGTATGCTCCAATTGTAGGTTCACTGTGGGAAGCCATCCTTATCTAGCAGAATCAGACAGTTCCCTGTCTAGTTCCCCTTAGAGAATGGCTCCCCTAACTCCACCCTATCCTGCCTATCACAGAAGAAGCTCCTCCCAGTCTTGGCCCCCTTTACCTGTGTGTCTATAAATAAAAGGGACTTGGGCTACTTCATGTTGTTGTTAGAGACCAAAGCTAGTATGGCCAGACCCATCACACCTGCACTCATTTTAAAAGAGTATTGGCTCTTGTGTGTTTATTGAATAGATAAGTTTATGGGTAATTGATAAACAGCCAACGTCATCCTCTGGCAGTTAACCCTTTTCTCATCCACGTGGGACATGGCTGAGAGACCCCCACATTTGGTACCTGAACAGCTGCTATTTGAGAGGATTTTAGAAGAAAGAATAAAGGGAAGGTGTTGGCCCCTTTCCTGTGGGAAGTATGCACATGTCAATAAGTTTAGGAATAACAAAAGAAAGGGAATTTAATTGTGTGACTTTAAGCCTGGGTGATTCACTCTCTACAGAGATAGAAATAAAAATAAATCTATTCATCTATATTAAATATGTAGGCAGAGTGAAAATTCAGTGGAAAGGACACAAGTCCTATAGTTCTTGAAATGTAAATGGAGACCTGATTGTTTTAAATACTGCAGACTCTATCAGGCAGTTCTGCCTACATCTCTGACTCTATAAGACTGAGACCAAACTTGGCTGAGGTGGGTGCAAAAGTTTAGAATCCTGGGAAGAAAATATCCTAATCAGGATTTCAGGGTAAATCTCCATAGAGAGGCAAAGTTACCTAGCTATCCTGAAAACCATCTTAAAACAGAAGGGATACTATATACAAAAAGCTGATCTTGCTCAATTCTTAGAGGTGATTCAGGAAATTTGTCCATGGTTTTCTGAGGAGGAATTGCTTGATTTCCATACTTGTGAAAAACTAGACAAAGAATTGTATGTAGGTTGTATCTCCGCTAATGTGCCTAGGAGTACAATTCAAAGTATAAAAAGAGTTTGGACTATAATAGAAACTTACTTGTATTTGGACCAAGATGTTGATTTATGGACTTAGGGGAGATTTAATCACAGGACTTAGAAATGCTATTAAGAGCTTTAATTCTAAGAGTCAAAAATATTCATCCTTCAGGACCTTTTTGTCATCTGGGAACATATTAAAAAAGTTTTTAGTAGTTGAGCAGTTCCCCATGGACAAAGACATACTGAAGGGTGGAGGCAAAATTTCTATTCAGAGGACTGGAAGGCATTCAGATGTAGAGGAGGATGAGTTAGCCTGGGACCTCTGTAATTTACATTTGAAAGGTTCTGCTCCAGTATTCCATCTTGCTCCTAGGGAAGGATTTCCAGTCACAAGGCCAAGAATTCCTACTGCTGTTAATACCGCAGAGAAGGAATGAGCAAAATTTGGGTTATACCCCATTTTTGAGCAAAATGATCCTCAAAGTTCTAAGGGGCCAAAAAGACCTATTCCTTTTACAAGATTAAGGGAGTTAAAATCTGAATGCTCTATGTATGGAGCAAACACACCATTTGTACTAAGCTTCTTACAATCAATATGTAACAAGGCCCTACCACCTAATGATTGGCTCCCACTATCTAGCTCCTGCCTTTCCAAAGGTGAGTATTTAACATGGAAATACAACTGGATAGAGCAGTGTTCAGATAAGGTGGAAATTAATAAATGGAATGGAGTTCAGATTACTTAGATATGCTTACCGGGTCAGGACAGTTTGTTAATTTGGGAAAACAATTGACTTATGACTTGCAAAGTTATGCTCAAATATGTTCATGTGCACAGAAAGCATGGATAGAATTACCTGCCCAGGGAGAGAAGACTCTAGACCACAGCCAAATTAGATAGGAGTCAGAGGAAAATTTTTCAGACTTTATAGCACATTTATATCAAGCAGCAAACCATCTGGTCAAAGATCCAAGTACCTCTGAGACTTTAGTTAGATACATAGCTTTTCTAAATGCTAATAAAGCTTGCAAATGGCAGAAAATTTTAATGCCTTGCAACAGCCCATGCAATTCACCCATTTTAGGAGTTCAAAAGTCAACTCCCTAGTCCAAAACCTTAGAATAATTAATAAAGTAGTAATTTCCCTCCACCCTATGGTATTTAATTCATGTACTTTGTTAAAATATCAAGTCCATTACAGAACTACTAAAATTCTTAGCTGATAGGGATTATAAGATCTCAAAAAAGGAAAGCTTAATTATGCCATCAACAGGTTCAATACTTAGGATTGCAACTGATTCAAGGAACCCACAAGCTAGTACAGGAAAAATAACCACCATAGGACAATAGCCTCTGTCCCAGACCATATGACAATTCAGAGGCATCCTAGGGGTAACTAGGTACTATAGGTCTTGGATTCCTGGATATAGGGAATTAGCTAAGCCTCTTTACAGCCTCCTTAAAAAAACTCTACACCAAGGAATAACTGCCCTGATGTGAGAACCAAAACATACTAAAGTTTTTTAAAATATCAAAAAGGGGCCTTACTTCAAGCCCCTGTACTCAGTTTACCTATGGAACAAGATTTAACCTGTTTGTCACTGAGAGGAAAATAACCCTAAAAATATTCACCCAAAATTACTGGATAGGCAGACATGGATGAACCAGGTCAATAGCCAATGGCATATCACAGTAAGGAGCTTAACATAGTAGCTTCATTCTCAAGAGTAATGGATAATAAAGTGTCATAATTTTTTTGACATCCAAATGTGTCCTGAAAATAAGAAATGGTTGAAATGCCCTTGGCATCTAGTTTTTGCTGGAACTAGTAATCTCTCTCTTCACTTCAAGCCCCTTGAAGTGAAGGCTTACATTGAAATGTAAATGGAAGAAACCTGCAGGATCAGTAGGGAGAACAGCCTCAAACCCAAGGGAAAAAAAAGGGAGAAAGAGTCTTTTACCTGAACTCCAAGTAATCGAAACTAAAAAGTAAACTATATGGTGCTTTACTAAAATAATTAACGACCATGTAGTTTTTCCAGGACTCTTCTTTTTTTTTCCTTAAATTCTATATTTTTTGAACTCATGACTTTTTTTGATCAGTGCTATTTTTTATTCAACTAGAATCTTTGAACATGTGTTACACTGCAATGGAGATTCACCTATAAAAAGCTACAAGGCCTTTGCTTTTGTATTATGTGAATATCCTGTTGTCTGTCTAAATATGTGAATCCAAATGTCATGTACGTGACATCAAAATTGACACAAATAACAAGTGCTCATGAATTAAAATTAAGAAATGGATTCAGATACCTTGAATTCACATGATTTTAAAAGGTTAAGTTTAAATTGGTTAAACAAATAAAAGTAAAATATCTTTAAAACTACTTAACATGAAAATATGTAGGTGGTCAAACTATTAAAATGTTGCTGTGTATAAAATGTCTAGTATCAATTGTTTCTAGGACTTTTCTTCAACAGGAAAGAGACAATAAATAAAATTCAATACACTTATCCGATATCTGTTTTTTTTACAGTAAAATAAGTACATTAGATTTGACATGTATGGGATGACTCAATTGTGTTTGTTAGAGACATCTGATTAATTTACAAAAGTTAACATATGGATTAAACTTTGGTTTGTATCAGTACAGTAGTATTTGACCATAGGAATGTCATGTAGACTTGGGAAACAATGTATGCAAATTTTGTAAAATGTTGTTTAAAGAGGAGGCAATGATCAGCTTCAGAACTAGAACACTTTACCTAATATTTGTGAAAAGCCCCACCTTAACTGTGATAAGGCTCTGCCTCCCACCTTACTACTTATCAGAGTGGCTCCAAAATAAGCCAAACTTTAGCTTATTTAAAGTTACATTCAAAATGTTGTTTTTTTGTTGAAAAATTACTGTGATCTTAAACTGGGGATATAATGTATAGCTCAGCCAAAATTCAAGATAGGTATTACACAAACTAAATATGTTTTTACTGTTGTTAATTCCATTTTGCATTTTCCTTGTAAACTCTATAACTGTTGCCTGATTAATGTTTTGCAGAAGTACTGCTTCATGTGCAAAGGACTTAATTTGAGATAATAAGGCATCACCTAGAGGACAGATAAGATAATATAGACCCCCCCAATTAAATCAAAGGGGGTAAATAACTGTAAAATTATAGACATTGAAGTTAAAGCCCCATATTCTTACTTTATGACTGGTGAGAATGACTTGCTGGATATTTAAGATCAAACATAGAAAATGAGACTAAACTAAAGGGGCCAAGAAAACCAATATTTGGTCCTTGCCCTCAGAGTTAGCCTGAATTCAGGGAACAAGAGAACTTCTCTAAGGAGCTTTGCAATTCTGGGCCACACGACCACCTGATCAGGGAAATTGATGAGATCACTAGAGGAAGAAAAGCCAATCAGTGCACCTGCTGCAGAGGAGGGTCATTGGAAAAGGGAGACATCCCTATGTATCCAAGGGAAGCCACCTCATCAAGGAGACCCTACCTAGCAAATGTCACTAAAGGAACTAAGAAGCTACTCTCACATTCCCTACAAGTGATCCCTGTGGGAGCTCAGTTGACTCTTAAGAGACAGGAACAGGTCAATTTGACCAGCTTGGTCTTAAACACCTAGCAAAGCAGTTAAAACCAAACATAGCCATTCTTGGGCATTTAAAAAAGAAATAATAGTTAAATGTAATTTAAGATGTACACTTGTGTTAGCCCCCTAGAATAAAGAAAGACTGGAGGCTACACAAGAGAGAATACTCAACATGTTATTTCTCATTGACTAGCTGCTTTTGCAGCCTTAGGCTGTTCATTACAGATCAAAATGATAATGCTCTGGCTTATACTAGTTCTTCTTTTCAACGGTTTTGTCACCAATTTTGTATTGCACGCAAAACAGGTATTCCTTAAAATCCTCAAGTCAAGCCATTGTAGAATGAGCTCATTTATCCATTAAGCTACAATTATAAAAACCAAGAGGGGGAGATAAGACCCCACAAAATGACCTTAATCATGCCTTGTTTGTTTTAATCTTTGTAAATTGTGATTCTGAAGGTCACATGGCAGCTGAGAGACATATGTCTTCTGCCTTGACAGATCCATTAGGTCTAGTTTGGTGGAAAGAATTTCAAACAGGAGAGTGGAAAGGACCAGATCCAGTAATAGTGGGGGTAGAGGCCATGCTTGTGTCTTTTCAGAAAGAGCATTCCACCCTATTTGGGTACCTGAAAATGCCATCAAGCATGGAGGACATGGAGCCAAGTTTCAAATGGTTGAAAATCAAACCAGAGACATCAGCCCTGACCTCCAGGGAGAACAGGAAGCCAATGAGAAGAAGAAAGAGGAAGAGTCAAGTGAACCAAACTCTACCTTCCATTGTGGGGACAAATGAGGAATCTGATTCAACAGGCTGAAAGGATGATTGAACAAGGAGAAGTTAAATCTCCAATCACAATGTTTGTAGCCATGTAAGCTCTATTCATCTGTCAGGGTTCCACACCCTCAGAACCAAGAGCCAGGACCTTGAAACAGCTCTTAGAACCAAGATCAGGAACCTCAAAATAACAGCCCATCATTTGCATTTTAAAAAATATTAAAAAGAAGAGATGTGAGAAGCCATCCTTATATAGCAGAATCAGACAGTTCCCTGTCTAGTTTCCCTCAGAGAGTGGCTCCTCTAACTCCACCCTATCCTGTCCATCACAGAAGAAGCTCATCCCAGTCTTGGCCCCCTTTACCTGTGTGTCTATAAATAAAAGAGAGTTGGGCTACTCCATGTTGTTGTTAGAGGCCAAAGCTAGTATGGCCAGACCCATCACACCTGCACTCATTTTAAGAGTATTAGCTTTTGTGTGTTTATTGAGTAGATAAGTTTATGGGTAATTGTTAAACAGCCAACATCATCCTCTAGCAGTTAACCCTTTTCTCATCCATGTGGGATGTGGCTGAGAGACCCCCACAGTGCACATATATTTAAAATTGTTATTTCCTCCCTCTGAATTATAGCTTTCATAATGACCTTGACTCTTTTTACTGCTTTTGATTTAAACTGTATTTTTCTCAATTTTTCTTTGTTCTTTTTATTTATACATGACAGTGGAATGAATTTTGATAAGTCATATATACATGGAGTCTAACTTCCCATTTTTGTAGCTGTACATGATGTGTAATTACACTAGTCATATATTCATGTATGAACATAGGAAAGTAATGTTTGATTCATTCTACTGTCTTTCCTATTCCCATCCCCCATCTCTTCATATCATTCCCCTAACACAGTGAACTTCTATTCTTCCTTTTCCTCCACAAATTGTGAGTCAGCATCCACATATCACAAAGAACATTTGGCCTTTGTTTTTTGAGGATTGTTTTCTTTCAGTTATCATGATAATCTCCAGTTCCATCCATTTACTGGCAAATGCATAACTTCATACTTCTTTATAGCTAAATAATATTCCCTTGTGTATATATACATTTTCTTTATCCACTTATCTGTGGAAGGGCACCTAAGTTGTTTGCATAATTTAGCTATTGTAAATTGAGCTGCTATAAATATTGATGTGGCTGTGTCACTATAGTATGCTGATTTTAAGTCCTTCCAGTATATGCTGAGAAGTGGGAAAGCTGAGTCAAATTGTGGTTCCATTCCAAGTTTTCTGAGGAATCTCTGTACTCCTTTCCAGAGTGGTTGCACCAATTTGCAGTCCCACTAGCAATGTATGAATTTACCTTTTTCCCTGCATCCTCACCAACATTTCCTGTTACTTGTATTCTTGATAATTGCCATTCTGACTGGAGTGAAATGGAATCTCTGTAATTTTAAACTGAATTTATCTAATTGCTAGAGAGATTGAACTTTTTTATAGTTGTTGAATGATTATATTTCATTGTCAGTGAAGTACCTGTTCAGTTTCTTTACCCATTTATTTATTCAGTTATTTGTTTTTAAGGTGTTAAGGTTTTTGAGTTCTTTATATATCCCAGAGATTAATGCTCTATCTGAGGTGCAGGTGGCAGAGATTTTCTCCCAATCTGTTGGCATTCTACACATTCTTGATTATTTCATTTGCTGTAAAGAAGCTTTATAGTTGGATACCATTCTTTTGTTGATTCTTGATTTTACTTCTTGCACTTTAGGAGTCCTGTTGAGGAAGATGATTCCTAAACTAGCATGATGGAGAGTTGGGCCTACATTTTCTTCTAGTAGGTGCAGGGTCTCTTGTCTAATGCCTAGGTTATTGGTCCATATTGAGTTGATTTGTACAGGGTGAGAGATAAGGGTTAAATTCCATTTGCTACATATGGACTTCCAGTTTTTACAGCACCATTTGTTGAGAGGAAACTTCTCTCCAATCTACATTTATGGCACCTTTATCTAGGATGAGATAACTGTATTTATGTGACTTTGTCACTTTGTCTTCTATTCTGCACCATTGGTTTTCATGTCTGTTTTGGTTCCAATATCATGCCATTTTTGTTTCAATAGCTCTGTAGTATGATATAAGGTCTGGTTTTGTGATGTTTCATACTTCACTTTTCTTGCTCAGGATTTCTATGGCCAGAATGAGCCTCCTATTGTTCCAAATGAATTTCGTGACTGCTTTTTTTATTTCTATGAAGAACATCATTAGAATCTTAATAGGAATTGCATTAAATCTGTAAAGCACTTTTGGTAGTATGGTCAATAGTAATTCTGTCTACTGAAGAATATGGGAGACCTTGTGAAATTCTAAATTTTTCATTTTTTTTTTCTTTAGTGTTCTATAGCTTTAATTGTAGAAGTATTTCACCTATTTTGTTAGATTGATTTCCAAATATTTTATTTTCTTTGAGGGTATTATAAATGGGATAGTTTGTCTAGTTTCATTTTTAGTTGATTCATCTTGGATGTATAGGATCACAATTGATTTGTAGATCTGAATTTTACAACCTGCTACTTTGCTGAATTCGTTTATAAGATCAAGAAGTTTTCTGGTGGAGATTTTGGGTTTTCTAAATAGAGAATCATGTTATCAGTGAATAGGAATAATTTGAGTTCTTCTTTTCCTATTCATATTCCTTTAATTTCTTTCTTCTAATTGCTTTGGTGAGTGTTTCTAGGATTACTTTCAATAGAAGTCCTGAAAGTGGACATCCTTTTCTTGTTCCCATTTTTAGAGGAAATGCTTTCAATTCTTCTCCACTTAGGCTGATGTGGCCTTGGGTTTAGCATATATAACTTTTATAATGTTGGGGTATGTTCTTACCATCCTCAGTTTTTTAGTGTTTTGAACATGAATGGATGCTGAATTTTGTCAAATGCTTTTTCTGCATTTATTGAAATAATCATGTGATTCTTGTCTTTAAGTCTATTGATGTGATGGTTTACTTTTATTGATTTCTGAATGTTGAAACAAACTTTTCATTCAGCACTTGGTATGTATTATTCGAAGACCTCGTATCTTTGAGCATCTGGGTGGGTTGAGAAATCAGCTGAGATCTAGATTGGTTTTCCTCTGTACATAATATGACATTGTTTATCCACCAGACTTTAAAATTCTATCTTTATTCTGTATATTAGACATTTTCATAATAATGTACCTTGGTGTGAGTCTGTTGTGCTTTTGTATATTTGGGTCCTGTAAGTCTCCTGTATTTGATTCTCCATTTCATTTTTTAGTTTTGGGAAATGTTCTGATATTATTTCATTGAAAATATTGTGCATTCCTTTGGTTTGTATCTCCGAGCCTTCATCTATCCTGATAAATCTTAAATTTCATCTTTTCAAGTGATCCCATAGTTCATGGAAGTTCTCTTCATAGTCTCTTAACATCTTTTCTCTACATTCAACTGTATTTTCTATATTATATATTTTGTCTTCATTGTGTGAAACTGTCTTCCACATATTTAGTCTATTGGTGATGCTTTCCTTTGAATTTTTAATTTGGTTTATTGATTCCTTCATTCTGAGAATTTCTGCATGATTTTTTTTCATAATCTTTATCTTTCTTGAAATATTTTTTTTTGTACCAGGGATTGAACTCAGGGGCACTTGGACACTGAGTTCTAATCCCAGCCCTATTTTGTATTTTATTTAGAGACAGGGTCCCACTGAGTTGCTTAGAACTTCACTTATGCTGAGGCTGGCTTTGAACTCATGATCATCCTGCCTCAGCCTCCCAGTCAGCTGGGATTATAGACATGTGCCACCACAACTGGTTTGAAATGATCTTTAAATTTCTATATTTTCTCTCTGATTTCACTCCTTACATCATCCTTTAACTTACAGATCAGTATAACTATGTACATTCTGAACTTTGTCTCTGACATTTCTTCCACTGTGGTGTTAACGGATTCTGTTATTGGAGTATCTTGATTTGTTTGGGATGAATTGTTCCCTTGCATTTTCATGTTGTTTGTGTGTTTACACATCTAACAGTATGGATCTGAGTCAGTGGAGTTTCACCCTGTGGACTTACACTGTCCCTGAAGGTTTCCCATAACTTACCATTTTGGTGGAGACAAATAATAACAACAACCAATGTAAGTCATATACCACATTAAACCAAATGTTACTGCTATGGTGTCTAAAATATTAATTATCACATTAAACAGATATGGATATGATATATTATTACCTTCAATAAAAACAATGAGTTTGCAAAACTGTTTACAATTTTGAATGATTGTCAGGGAGAAAACAGAAATGATATAGGATGTGGTGAATATTAGGGTGGAGGAAAGAAGATATGAATAAAAAATTGAAGGAAGAGTGAGAGAACCAGAGAGATTGACTGTTAGCAAAAGAGAAGAGAAAAAGAAGGGAAAAACAGAGAGAAAAACTATGTTAAATATTTAAAAAATTAATAAAGTAAAAAGAAGGAATACAAAACAAAACTGAAATATACTAATCAAACCTCCTAGTCCTCAAAAATGGATTCATGAACAATAACTGGGTTCAGAAATGCTAGAAATGAGAAAAATACAAATATGAATATGTATAAATCTCCAAAACCTATTAAGGTCACACTGTAAAGAAAAAAAGGGGGAATAAAGAATCATAAAAAAGAAAAAAATCTCAATGAAAAGTTAAAGAATTTTTTCTATTGGAGTTCAAAATATTCTCAGCTTCTCTGCTTAAAAGTATTAGGTTGGATGGTTTGGAGCATGTGATGCTTCACCCTCTAGGTGGATTCCTGGAGTGAAAGAGGTAATCCTATGGGTAGAACTCCTGGGATTTAGGCTTAGGTAGGCTCCAGGCTCTTTGCTGAATGCCAGTTGATCTGGAGATTTTATATCAGTGCACCTCCAGGGCCCAGCAATTGCTGGTCCATGCTGGAAGACTGCACTCCAGGGATCTCCCCTAGAATGGTGGAGGAGTCAATTCATAGTCCACTACATCACTGGCAGACCCCACCTTTCCTTGTCTTGGGTTCAGAATCTAAATTCAATCTCTCCCAGCCACACTTATTCAAATTTTCAGGCAGGCCCGTCTCTCCCAATTGGGCATGCAAGAAGCTAGATTGTAGGGGGAGAATTGGGTGGGTTTCCACCACTGATAATCCCCTGTGTAAACCTCTGTTCAAAATTGGCTTTTTCCTGGTCACTTAGGCACACGCTATGTTGTGCAGTGCAGGTTTGCTAGGCCTGTATTTCAGGCTAAATTCAGTTTTTCCAGGAATAGTCTCCCTCTGCTGCCACATCCCCCTCCACTGTGGCTGCAAAATGGTTCCTTCTCCTCTCCTACGCACACTGCCAGGAGAGATTAGGCTTCTCTCCTGCACAAGGATATTGTGAAGTGCACCTTTCAATTTAATTGGGCAGTGTCTTTGATTTCTAAACTCTCTGTACCAAGACACACCTCAGGTTTCCTAAAAATGCAGGTTTCTTTAATTCCCTTATCCGTCCACTTTGCTCTGGCTGGTGACTCTGGCTTGTGACTGACTGTGGAAGCATCTGATATGGGAGACTTCTTCCTTATTTTACTATATGCAACCCCCTGAGTCTGGAATCTGCTTTGAATGCCCAGTATTACATTCCAGTAATGTCCCCCCCATTTTTTGTTCACCCACCTTGCTAAGAAACTGCCTATATGTTTTCTTGGTTTCACACAAAAGAACAGCCAGGAAACCAACATTCTTTATTCTACCATCTTGATCTTCCTCCTAAATTCTCTTATCTGAAGTAAGTATGGCTACTCTTATTTTGTTTTGGATTCTATTTACATGGAATTTCTTATTCCATCATTCATTTTCAGTCTAACTAACATACCATTTAATAAACTGGAGTTTTAAAAGTTATCACTTTGGGACAGGGATATAACTCAGTGGTTGAACACTTGCCTACCAAGTGCAAGGCCCTGGGTTCAATTCCCAGCATTAAAACAACAAAAAGCTGTCTTGTTGATGAATTTTAAAACTGGATTATGTCATTCAGAAAATAATTTGAAAGTTTTAAGAACATTTTCAATAATCAAGGATGGATTCATCTGACTTTTGTTTACATTTTTGGACTTTGTTCCAACATGCCATTTTTTGAAAAAGTTGAGGTACAGTATCTCTCACCATGTACAAAACTCAACTCAGAATGGACCAAGGACCTAGAAATTAGACCAGAGACCCTGCACCTAATAGAAGAGAAAATAGGTCCAAATCTTCATCACATTGGCCTAGGACCAGATTTCCTTAACATGACTCCCAAAGCACAAGAAATAAAAGCAGGAATCAATGATTGGGATAGAGTCAAACTAAAAAGCTTTTTCTCAGCAAGGGAAACAATCAGCAATGTGAAGAGAGAGCCTTCAGAGTGGGAGAAAATCTTTGCCACACACACTTCAGATAGAGCACTAATCTCCAGAATCTACAAAGTACTCAAAAATCTTTACACCAAGAATACTAATAACCCAATCAACAAATGGGCCAAGGAAAAGAACAGACACTTTACAGAGGAAGATCTACAAGCAATCAACAGATTTATGAAAAAATGTTCAACATCCCTAGTCATAAGAGAAATGCAAATCAAAACCACCTTAAGATTTCATCTTACCCCAATTAGAATGTCTTTTATTAAGAATACAGGCACCAACAGGTGTTGGCAAGGATGTGGGGAAAAGGGTACCCTCATACATTGCTGGTGGGAATGCAAGTTGGTGCAGCCACTCTGGAAAGCAGTGTGCAGATTCGTTAGAAAACTTGGAATGGATCCACCGTTTGACCCAGCTATCCCACTCCTTGGCCTATACCCAAAGGACTTAAAATCAGACTACTACAGTGATGCAGCCACATCAATGTTCATAGCTGCTCAATTTTCAATAGCTGGATTGTGGAACCAACCTAGATGTTCTTCAATAGATGAATGGATAAAGAAACTGTGGTATATATACACAATGGAATATTACTCAGTCATAAAGAAGAATAAAATTATGGCATTTTTAGGTAAATGGATTATGTTGGAGACTATTATGCTAAGTGAGATCAGCCAATCCCAAAAATCCAAAGGCCGAATGGTCTCTCTGATAAGTGAATGATGATGCATACTGTGGGGTGGAATGATGGCAAGAATGGAGAAAGGATAGAGAGCATAGAGGGAAGGGAGGGGTGGGGTTTAGGTTGGGGGGTAAGAATAATAACAGTATGTGTGACAGACATCATTGCCCTGTGTACTTGTATGAATGCACAGATGGGTGACTCTACTTTGTGTACAACCAGAAAAACAATTGCTGTACTCCATTTGTGTTCAATGAATCAAAAAATTAAATAAAAATAACAAAAAAAAGAAAATTTTCTGATGGATTATTTCAAGTTGCCCTCTTTACTCTTTTCTAAGTAATTCCTTCAGAGACCCACATGTGATCCAACTGATCAAAATCAGATAATACTTGATCATAAGTTTTAATATTTAGACCAACTTTTCAAGCAAAGCCAATGAGGTATTTTGTCATACCAGAAAAATTCCTTGTTAATACTTTTAAGTTCATATTTGGTTCACGATTCATATACTAAGGCCAGTGCCCCTCTATTAATTACTGGTTTCTGTGGAAAGAAGTATCCAGAGTAGAAGTCTCAGAGAGCTGACTTAGTAAATAATGGATTTCCTTTAGAGGAGGAGGAGAAAAGTAAGATGGAAATTCCTCCAGAGGAAGTGGAGGAGGGAAAGAGGTTATATTTGGCCATGGAACTCCTGGAAAGAGATGTGCAGAGTGCTTGAGGAGAAATTTTGAGGGGAGAAGAAAAAATGTGGAAGTAGAGGAAGCTTATAAAAACTTTAAAATATAGATACCTCTCTTTTTTTCTAAAATATTTTCTGACAATTACTTATTCCTGAAGAGAGGCTAGTCTACAGAAATTTCTCTTGGTTGCCCTATAAGTTCCACTGAAGAGAAATTCCCCACTCTATTTAATAGGCTTTAAGACCAATTTTTTTTTCATTTACTGATTGTGATATCTGAGGGGTTTTTAGTTCATTTATTTTCTGGCTATCAATCCCTGTTAGAGGAGTAGCTATCTGGCAAAAATTTTCTTTCTCTCTGTACACTCTCTTCATGTTCTTGATAGTTTCTGTTTTCTTCAGAAACTGTATAATTTGATGATGCCCCACTTATCAGTTCCTGGTCTTATTTTTTGAGCTTTATGGTTTTATTGAGGAAGTCAGTGCCTCTGCCAGTATGTTGGAGTGTTAACCCTATGTTTTCTTCTAGCAGTTGCAATGTTTCTGGTCTATTTCTCATGTCTTTGGTACACTTTGAGTTGACTTTTGTGCAGTGTAAAAGTTAGGGATATATTTCCATTTTTCCACCTATTGATATAGATTCTCTCAACACCATTTGTAAAAAAGGCTACTTTATTTCAACATGTTTTTGGTATCTTTGTTGAATATCAGATAACTATAAGTATGTGAAGTTTTCTGCATTCTCTTTTTGATTACATTGGTTTTCATGTCTGTTATGGTGCCAATACCATGCTATTTTTATTACTACAGCTTTTTCGTATAATTTGAAATCAGGTATTGTGATGCCTCCAGCATTCCTCTTCGAGCTCAGTACTGCTTTGGCTATTCTGTGTGTTTCATTCCTGCAAATGAAATTTAGGGCTTTTTTTCCATTTCTGTGAAGAAAAGCACTGATATTTTGATGGGGATTGCATTGACTATACTGATTTTGGTTGTATAGCTATTTTGACAATGAATATTTCCATTCAAGAACATGGGAAGTCATTCCATCTTCTAAGATCTTCTTCAGTTTCTTCCTCAGTGTTCTATAGGTTTCATTGAAGGAGTCTTTTACCTCCTTGGTTAGATTTCCAAGTATTATTTTTCAGGTTATTGTGAACAAAATAGTTTTCCCCATTTTTTTTCTTAGCAGACTCTTTATTGAAGCATAAGAAACTTGTTGATTTTTGTATCTTGATTCTGTATCCTATTATGCTAATTTGTTTTTAGCTCTAGAAGTCTTCTGGTGGAGCTTTTGGATCTTAAACATATAGGATCATATCATCATAAAACAGATAGTTTGACCTCTTCTTTTCCTATTTGTATCTCTTTAATTTCCTCATTTGTCTGATGGCTCTGGCCAGAGTTTTAATAACTATGTCATATAGGAGTAGTTTGAGTGGATATCTTGTCCTGTTCCTGTTTTAGAGGAAAAGTTTTCAGTTTTTCTCTATTCAGTGTGATGTTGAATTTGGGTTTGTTATATATAGCCTTTATAATGTTGAAGTAAATTCCTTCTGTATTTTTAAATGAATAAGTGCTGGATGTTGTTGAACACTTTTCTGCAACTATTGAGATGATCATATGATTCTTGTCCTTATTCTGTTATGTGGTGAATTACATTTTACTGATTTGTATATGTTGAACCAGTCTTGCATTCCTAGTATGAAACCCATCTGATCATGGTTTACTATCTTATTAATGAGTCTTTGAATGTGGTTTGCTATTATTTAATTAAAGATTTTTGCAGCTATGTCAATCAGGGTTGTTGGTCTGTAATTTCCTTTCCTTATGTGTCTGGTTTTGCTATCACATTTAAATTGATTTCATAGAATGAGTTTGGGACTGTCCTCTCCCTTTCCAAATTGAACATGCAAATGTATTAATTTTGGAGCTTCAGAAATCTCCATTTGGACATTGTGATTTGATCTAAAGTTATGTAGGCAATTTTTTCTAAATATTTGCAAGATAAATCACAAGGATTATACATAATTCCAGCTAGACACTTTATGTTGGTGGTCAATTAAGGAAATATCAGGCATTGAAGAGCAATGTACCATGATTTAAAGTCCTTTTATTGTGATCAAGCTGGGACTATAGATATGGTCAAATGCACAAATTATGAGCTTGCCTACTTAAGATATCACTTGAGCGTATTTTGATCATTTATGTGTCTTGGAATCCCAGTTATCTTTCAGTAAGTGATGTGGTCAAGGTGCCATGAAACTACCTTTTATGTGCACATTCTAGCTGAACAAAATTCCCTAAAATTTTCTTTTATGAGGGTTCCTGTAAAACTGTGGGACATCATAGACAGTTGTCCCAAACTTTCGTTAAGACTCGTTTGTCTAGAGAACTATTGAGGGCAAAACAAAACAAAACAAAACTTCATGTCATTTTTGTCAGAGCCACTTATGCTCTCATTTATTTTCATTTGCATCAGAATAAAAAGAGTTGGTCATAAAGAAAGGTAGATCCAAATCACAATGCAAAATAAAGCAACTGCAGTTTACATAGCTCTTGTACTAAATTGACCAAGACAAAAACCTCAGGAATCTTACTAGTAAGCAAATCTCTCAACTGAGACTCATTTTCCTTTCTGCATATGGAGGCAGAAATTAGTACGTGTTTATCAAGATGAAACTCCTTTCCTAACTCTCTTGGAGGGGAGTTAGAAAACAGCTCAAAAAAAGCTAAATCTCAACGAAAGTTCTGGGAGACAAAGAGTTTTGAGAGAACTCTTCCATGGCCTTTCAGTTGAACTCTATATTCAGAGAACATACTAAATTCAGTCACTGCACCACAAGTTGAGTAAAGAGACTCACAAGGGGTGAGGGTGTAATTCCATTTCCTGTTCCTTCATAGTGACTAAAAATGTGAACCTAAATAGCAAGTTGTAGCACACTGTTGTATGACAGCAGTTTATTTGACCCAAAATGAAGATGATAACCTGGGCTGACAAATTCTAGCTGTCTGGAATTAGCGCTTTCAAAATGTTGTCTAATGTGTCTGGGTTTTTGTAGAGTAAAAAACAAAAAAAAGAACATAGAAGGGAGTTACAGCAAATAATTTTTCCAGTAGCATTAGCTAACAAGAAGAATAGAAGATATTATTGATTGGTAATCAGTCTGTGTTATACACTTCAGATAAGAATTGTGATATAAAAAGGAAAATGCCTTTCCTAGGTCCATTTATTATATTTATGCCACCAGGGAGTTTTCAGAAACTTGCTGTTCTAAGATAGAACAACATATATGACTGCAGTCTCACACCTGTTTCCCCCAGGTAAATAATTGTGTGGCCTTACTTTTGTGTGATGTTTTAAATCCTTTCTCAAAAGTAAGTCTCAATAAGTATAAAAAGGGCATTTATTTTTGTTATGAAGCTTGTTTGAGGTTGACGAATGCAAAATTTTTCTTTCTTTACAGTTGCTGGTATGTCTTTCTTAGAATATGTTTTATGTTACATATAGAAAGTAGCTATATTAAATTTTAATTCCATTACTTAACTGTATTGAAGTAACTATTTGTGCCACTTTTTTTCTTATCTGTGGTATATGTACACAATTGTTTTTATCAAGCCAAAACAAGGAATACAATTATGACACTTCCTGGTAAATTGATGGAACTGGAGAACATCATGCTATTCTATAAGCCAGACCCAGAGAGTCACAGGTTGCATATTTTCTGTCATATGCAGAAGCTAGATGAAGTTAAGTGGGGAGAACATGGGGGTATTCCATGAAAATAGAAGGGAGATCAATGAAGTAAAGGAAGCATTGAGGGGGAGGGAGGAAGACAAGAAAAAGAAAGAATGGTGAAATGAATCTGAACAAATTTTCCTATGTAACTACATGAATTTATCACAGTGTTTCACTTCTATGGATAACTATAATGCACTAATTAACAAATGTAAATAGAAGAAAGATCACTAGAGTAGAGGAAAGGGAACAAAGGGAGGGAGGAGGGGTGGAGAAAAGAAGTACTGAGTACTGAAATGGGGCAAATTATATTTCATACTTTTATAATTATGTCAAAACTGATAAAAATTAGGTGGGATCTAATATGGCATTGATTTGTGCCATTCAAAATTCTTCAGAAACATTAACAAAATTATCAGGAATATATATATATATACAACATTCAGTTTTTATGGATATGTAATGCCATCTGATTTTGTACAACACCTTTTATTCTCATAAATATTACTTATGTATTGAGTAGAGATTCCCCTTTCATTTAGGGCTCCCTTGTTAAAACTATTTAGTTTCCACATTACATTTTCCACACCAAACCGAGGAATAAATATTAAGCCTAGATGATCATATCAGTGAAAAACAGATCGAGTCCATCTATGTAGGATTTTAGGAATATTTGCAAGTCTGTGAGATCAGATTCAAATAAACTCGGGAGAAACTATGACTTATGAATAGTGTTTGTGATAGTTATAATCAGGCACTTATGCATAAGAACACTTCTTTCATAAACTTCCAGTTTTACTTACTTTTGGTAAGGCTGACACAAGTACACATCTCAAGCTATGTTTAAAAGGACCAGTTATTGTCTTTTCCCTTTTAACTGTCAATGAATGACTGCGCTTTGACTTTTCTTTTACTCTCTTATTATGTTTATCTTTAATTATATTTTCATGGCAAGTGTCTAAAGTCAAGTAGGTGACCCCTATGTTGGTCAAAAATTAACCTGTTTCCTTTCTACTATTTGGTTCAGCTGGTACTCCCCAGGAATTACTTTCTGGAAGGAGCCTCATGACTCCTTCAGTCTTTTCTTCTACCAGTTGTGCCATCTGCCAGGATGGGTCAGGGTCTTCCTAACCACAGGTTCTTTCCCTTGGAAGCATTAGGGATAATGTCCCTCTCCAATGACCTTCCTCTTTGCATGGTGTACAGTGGTTGGGCTTCTTGTTCTCTAGGGTCCTCAGGATGCCCCTGATTGGGAGGTTTGTTGATTCACCAGAATTTTACAGCCTTTGGAGGGGTCCCATTTTTCCCTGAATTCTGGCTGACCTTGGAGGACAAGGAACAAAATATTGGTTATTGTTTCATTAGTGCTTTTAATTTTCCTTGGCTTTGGCCTGTTAGTCTTGTTTGTTGATCACCTAGAAAGCTGGTTTCACCTGTCTTCAAGTGGGAATAGTGAGTTTTAACTTTTACAATTTTATATGTATCCCTTATATTTAATTGGGACCAGTATTAGTATTGGTCAAAACACTAAAAGGAAAAAATGCAATTTGTACAGTAATTTTAAACCATGCTACATAATTGATTTCAGTTATACCAATTTTACCATAAATAATCAAAGGCTATAAAATAAGTTTTGATTAATAAGAAAACTGTATTTGAGAGTACATGTTAGAATCCTTTACATGAATCAGTTGTGAATGCTTCAGAGAGGAATTAAAACTGCACATGACAAAAGACTTAGAATGACCATGATTAGGATTTTGAGGAGAGTTTAGCAATTGGCAATTTAGTTACCTTAATGGGATAAAAGTTTTAAGGCAACACTCATGACTGAAAATATTATGCCAAGACCAATAGACTTTTATGAGTTCTAAAAGTCTTTAGAATATTTATACCTATACTACATATCATATTTTATTGTAAAATAAGTTGTTTCATTAGTTATCAACTAGAGTTATAAGGTGATCATCCAAAGCATTTTAAAACAAATATTTAAATAATCCTTAACTAGTTTTTAAAGACTCAGTTTTCCTAAAATATTAGAACCTAACAGAACAGCAGAAAATCCATGAAATTGCCTTAATGAGATGTAAAACTTTTGCTTGTTAGGCAAGAGTTTTGTAAACTTTACCAAGAATAGATCAATATCTTAAAAAAATGTAACATTTTAAACATAGAGAATTAGATTCTTTCAAACCTAATTTACCCAGTTTAACAGCAATGTTTATGTTACCAGTAAAAATCAAAATATCACACAAGTATATTTAACATTTTAAGACATTTTTTCTGCCAGATAAAAGTCATAAAAACAATCTACCTTGTACTTTAAATATCTTATAGAGACAAACACAATTGTGATTGGTCATCCAACTAGGAAAATACATGTGGGAAAATAATTTTAAACACATCCATACTTTTATCTTACCAACAAATTTTAATTGATTTCTTTGTCAAAGATTTATTTAAGTCATGTGAACTGAAAAGTATTTAGACCATTTCTTAAAGTTTGTTGGTGCTCATTTATCTATAAATTAATTTGATATCATGCAGACAATACACATATAGACACAAGAAATACACATGTATATGAACATACATAAAAGTAAACAGAAACAATGATTTTACAGTTGTCAGTTACCAGGTACTGGATCCCCACAGGAAGAGGACCAGAGAGTTATAGGTGTTTATTAAAAGCAGAACTTGTCACAGACAGCTAGCAATAGATATGAAAGAAAGATATGAAAGAATAGAGTTAGTCCTAGACTAATTGCTTAAGATTATAACACTTAGTAAATGGGTTTATGAAGAAAGACAGCAGGAAAAAAAGAGAGAGAGACAGGGTTAAAGGCAACCTCCAGTTTTAAAAAAACAGAACAGAAATATATGAACTTAGGCACACAAAACCAAAGGTGCATTCACCAGAAAAAAACATAGCTCAAAAAGAGATTTTGGCCCAAAATGAAATGATCATAGTTACTTTAGTAAATGAACACATAGAACATTTATTTTAAGATCACCACTTTAAGTCTTACAGTGCCTTGAATTTTAAGAGACACTTTTTTGTTTGGTCTCAAATAGTCTAGGAGTTAATAATTCAAGATAAGTCTTGGTCAAGATAAGCAACCCTCATTTATAGATGATTTTGATATCCACAGCCAGGGAAAGAGAAAATTTAGAAATAAATAAAAGAGACAGGCAAATAGGCTTTTTCAGTTCAGCCTGAAATTTCAGTCATAAGATAAAGGGTGAAATGAGAAGAATTTAAAGAAACAAATAGTGGAACAACAGAATTTTTTAAAAAACATTGCATTTTTAGAATTTAAAGATTCCACCAGGTCCCTAAGGATGCAGTCTATCACCACTCAATAGCCATTCTAGTCAGTATAGCTTGGGAATTTCCCAGCCACTCAAGAAGAGGAACCATGACAACTCAGTCAGATGAAATTTATGTACTTCAACCTTTTAAAGTGAAGGTGGAGATGGAGAGAGAGGAAAGAGAGGAGAGAGGGGAAAGGAGGGAGAGAGAGAGAGAGAGAGAGAGAGAGAGAGAGAGAGAGAAGAGAAGAGAGAGAGAGAGAGATCGGAAGTACATCAGCTAACATATAATAAGACAGTCAAAGACACAAAGGAGAACGAGAAGAAATCAGGAAGACTTACCAAAGTTGTTGGCCCAGTTTATCTCATGAATGGGGCAAAGCTTATGAATAATCATATCCTGCATATTGAGAGTTGACAGCACTCAGTTCTGGCTATGGAAGACTAGGAGTGGGAGTAGTAGGAGAAGTTGGAAGAGTGGATAGAGAAAAGGAGTATTGTTTTTATTTCCACAGTGGACTCAGGAATTCCTTGTGGAGGAGAAGGTGAAGGAGAAAGCATAGGTTTTAAAGGCTCTCACAATACTGGAAACCCTTGCCTCAGCACTGCTAGTAAACACTGTCAATTCCATATTTGGAGCACATGCCCTCTTGATATTTTAAAGAAAAGAAAGACTGAACATAAAGAACTTTTGTCCATTTACCCTCTGGTTTACAAGAGATCTAATTGTGAAACACTGTGTAATTAATGCTACCATTTTAGCCAGTGTTCTCTAACCCATATCTAGGACCAACCATATTGTGAAAGAAAACTAATATTTTCTTTTCTTTCTTTTTTTTTGTTTTTTTTTTTAAGAGATTCTGGCTTGAATGTGTCCCAGTTTTTCAGAATGCATCCCAAAGGGGAATTTGATATGATTGAACATTAATTTCCCACCTGCAAGAGAAATATAAGTAGAGAGCCATAACCTGACACCCAATTCAAATGTTCCTTTCCTGGTGGCTACACAGTGTTTATCCCAAATATGAGTGGGCATTCCCTTCCTTCATATTCTTGGTCTTTGTCTATTAGTGAGCCCCTGGGACATCCCAAAGGGTCACAGAAATCTGGTGTACTATGTCCATTCAGATTCCATCTGAGGCATCTCTGCATTTTATCTAAATTAGGCATCCCTTACCTGGTCTTCATTAAACTCTTGCATTAAAAGTCAGGCCTGCAACATGAGATAGGGAAGGATAGCTTGTCCTGATGATTTTGAGGTCTTTAAAAGTAGCATACACCTGGTGTTGGAGAGTGAAGCATTCCAAGGGCCTCAAGGTAAAAACTGAATCTCTAGAATGGGCAGACAAGAGGTTAGCAATATCTAAGGTGTCTGACAAAACAGCTTTGCAATGTAGGGATTGTGACATTACCTTAGAAGAAGGCTTTTGAGCCAGATGGCTTTGAAGACCTATACAGCAGTATGAATAGAATGGGAGTGTTCCATTTAAGAAAGAAAGTGCATGTGAAAAGTTAGAAGACCCCACACAGTTGGTTTAGGCCAGAAATTGATCAGTGAGAGGCTTGATAAAAATATGGTCTGCGGTAGCTTGTCAGACTGAGTTTTAGAGCTGACTAAAGAAATAAAAAACAACCATTTTTGTAGAGAATGTGAAGAGAGAACTAAGAATAGCTCTACAAAAATCAGAGGATCCTGGTGAGGTTTCTGTGTGTCAGAAAAGCAGGAAAGAGGACAGTTCAGCACCCATAGGGAAAGGGAAGATACAGTACCTTGTGGACTTCCATAGTTTACAAATCCAGCAGAAGTAAGATAGGCACTTCATGCAGATGGGATACCCAAAGATAAGTAAGTCCCACAAAACCAGCTATAGAATATCTGATAGTAGTAGTGAGTGTAGAAGAAAATTAAGACATTTTTTATTTTTTACTTGTAAAAGGGGAGATGATTCTTACCTTCTATCTTGTGAGAAATGACCTGAGGCATGGCACCAATTTAAAAAGTTACCAGCTATGGTCTCAAGAATGTGGGAGTCATGTTGTATCTCTCTCCTCTTGTGTTCTTGCACGAAATAATTTCAAGCATGGCACAAAAAGTAGTAGATGAATAGCAAAGTTTATTAGGATAGAAAGGAAAGATTCCTTCAAGGGATAGTGTGGATCATCTCAAGGAGCAGAGTAACATTGTGTTCCCTTCGTTCCCAGCTTTATTGTGGGTCTTAAGGAAGTTTCTATGTAGTCCCACCCAGGCACCAACTCTTGACTGACAGTAGAATTGCATCAGATTTCTAAGCTCCTGTGCATGGTCTTCCCTGCCAGTAGCCAAGCAAAATCCATTGGGGAAAGAATTTACTTTTACAATGAGATGTTATGCTAATTGCCTAAAGACAACTTTTGGTCACCTTGGCCCTTGTTGACCAGCTCTAATTGGAAGTTGTTTTTTTATAGATTTTGCAGTTGGTGGACTTTGATTCAAATTATCCTCCTGGGTCTTGGAAACTTTGGTCTGCTTAAAAGTTCCCCCTTCAAGGTAATGTTTGTTCTTATTGGCAGAAAGGAGTCTTAAATTTCTCATCCCTGAGAGAATAGCCTTAGGGATAACAGGTTGCCAAGTAATGTAGTATGCTATTGGTTTAAACCAGAGCAGAGCCAGAATGCTCTTCAGTAAATTGCGACTGGGGTAAATTTATTGTTAATGGAAAAATTGTGAAGGTATATTACATAGAACCTCTTCATAGAATTCATAAACTTCATGTTCTTACCATTAAGTCTATCTGTTATCTATTACAGGGAAAAATGGATATCTGAATGATTAAAATGTGACCTTTATCTGTCAACTTGGAAAATAATAAACTTAAAATGGATCAAAGACCTAAATGTAAGATTTGAAATCCTGAAGCTCCTGAAAGAAAACCTAGGGGAAACCCTCAGGACATTGGTAAAGAGAATAATTTTCTGAATAGGATTAGAAAATTACAGAAAACGAAACCAAATTTAACCAATGAGACTTAATTATTCTGAAAAGCTTCTGTACAGTAAAGAAAATAATCAATAGAGTGAACACTGAGATACGACCTATTCACATTTAGAATGCCTATTATAAAACAAAAGCAAAATGCTTGTGAAGATGTGGAAGAAAATAAATTCTTAAACAAAATTTTATAGCCATTATGGAGTACTCTATGTAGGTTCCTCAGAAGTCTACAACTAGATCAACTATATTATCCAGCAACCCAATTTATAGTATACATTCAAAATAAATGAAATCACCATGTCCAAGAGATACCTGCATGCCCATTTTTATTGCAGCACTATTTGAAATTAACTAAAATATTGAATCAGCCATAATGCCTAAAAGTGAATGGATAAAGA
Source organism: Glaucomys volans (assembly GCA_020662805.1). Taxonomy (NCBI): domain Eukaryota; kingdom Metazoa; phylum Chordata; class Mammalia; order Rodentia; family Sciuridae; genus Glaucomys; species Glaucomys volans. Next base: position 35,896 of record JAJEJO010041916.1, on the reverse strand, counting down.
AAATAAAGTATATACACACAATGGAATATTATTCAGGCATAGAAAGGAATAAATTTCTGTCTTTGCAGGAAAATATATGGGACTGGAGGACATTATGATAAGTGAAATAAACCTAATGCAGAAAGGTGAGTACCCCATGTTCTCTCATATGTGGAAACCAAGTCAGCCTAAATTAATACCAATTCATGGAGTTTGGGAAGGGTGTTGGGTAAAGGTAGATAAATGATGTTTGGATACTTTCAGCCCACACTGTATGTATGTGTTAAAATATCACACTAAACCCCATTAATGTATTATCAATACATGTTAATAATAAATAAAAATTATAAACATATCAAGTTCTATGCTACCTGCAAGACATTTTCATGATATCTAAGGAAATAGATTGAAAATAAAAGGATGGTAAAGATATTGCATGCAAATTATGATTAAGAGAGAGTTGTACCAATTATGCTAATACCAGATACTATAAATATTATGTTAAATTTTTTGACAGAGGAGTATCAAGATGGCAGAGCAGAAGCAGGCTTTACTTCCCAGGTCATATGCAATTCTGAACTGAACCAGTTGGAGAACAGCTACTCAGCAAGGTGTGTAGTTGAGAAAATGCACTGAGCTTCAGTATTGGACAGAGACTTGGAGAAAATCAGAAAATCTGATTACTGGAAGAGGCAGTGACAGTCCATCAGAGCTGAACCTGCATCCATGGTGCTGGGAAAGGGAACAGGGAGGGATGATACAAAAGAAAAAGAGAACTATTTCAAGAAAATTTTAAGCAAATCAGCTTCAGAAGCTGCACAGCAGGCTAGTGTGCTCACCTCTCAAAGGTGTGTGGTTTCACAAACTTGTAAGTGGAGAACTGTCGCAGGAGCTATCTTGCTTGGTTCACATTTAAACTCCCAGTTTTGGAAAACATGACCCTTTTCATCTTCATCTTACCTGAATATCACAGCAAATACTGCCACAGGAGAGTGGCATTTGATGCAAGTCACCTCAATAATACAGTGAGATCATTGTGAGCCATGAGCACTGGGACCTACTTCCAGTTGGTGGGAGAAGTAGAACTGAGCCAACTCTCTGGCCTAGGTATGAGGCACCACCTCACTATCCACTGAATACTCCCAAACACACATAGATCCACCACCCTTGATGGAAATGGATCTCTCTCTGCCTGGCGTGGGAAAATGGCAGTATCTCTTATCTAATACTATGGGTACTGCTGGTGCAGGGCTGCTAACAGAGCTTTCAGAGCAGTCCAGAATAACACTGGAAGAGGGTGAGAGGAGGATTATTTGAGTAGCCTCAGGTACAAGGTACTTCTCTCAGTACTAAAGACTCCTGTCAGCGGGATGTGGTGGGAGCATTCAATTTCACTCATTTTACCAGGTAGGGATCTAAGAGCAGAGATGGTAAGTCCTGGTATCATCCACTATGTTTTTAAAAAGGACACACCAACTCTCAGGCACACCATGGAATCTCCAGCACTTCCTAGGTAAGTGCAGAAGAGGGAAAGAAGAGGAATGTGTGAATAGGTGTCAGAGTCTGAACACATCAGAATTTTCTGATCTAAGCATGGGGAAAAGTAAATACAAAGTCTCTAAGCCCATTCTAGAACCAATTGTTTGGTCATCCCCTTAATGCCCATAATAATGAAGAGGATATATCATGGAAGTTTTAGACACATAATATTTCACCAGTACTGGAAGTCCCTGAATGGAGTCTTTTCATCTTAAATACTTCAGCAAGGAAGAATTTTATTATTTTTTTAAAATTTGGCATTTATATGTTGTATTGGTTTCTTTTGTTTCTACTTCTTCATTAATTTTAGGTATTTTTAATTCATTATTTGGATTTTTTTCTCCCTCATCATTATTATTTTCACCAATTGTCTTTTTCATTATTTGTAGCTTTCCCTTCCCTCCTTCACCTTTTTCCATTACCCTTTCCCTTACCTTTTAATTTTTGTATAGCTTAATATTAATTCTATTCTCTTTATTACCTAATATTTAGCTAATTCTATATTATCACTTAATTTTTTTCTTTTTAATGGAGTTATAGGAAATTTTTTATTAGTTTTTAACATATGTCTGTCTGTATAGACATTGATTTCAAGATTTCACTCCATTTTTTCATGAACATGGGGATTAAGCTCAGAGACTTGCTCAATGTTGGGTAAGTGTCCACAACTGAGGCACATCCCATGCCCTCTAGATTATTATATTCCAGCAAAAGTAATACTACAGAATGGAAGGAGAAATGAACATCTTCTAAGGAAAGCATAAGTTAAACAATTTGTGACCACTAAACCTGTATTGCAGAATATAATTAAAGAAATCCTACACAAAGAATAGGAAGATTACAACAACCAGGAGAATAAATCTCATTAGAAGAATTTTAAAGTGGATGATAATTAGGAGCAAATCAAACATCTTTCATTGGTTAAAAAATCACAGGATTATAGTGAAACATGGAAAATAAAATTCCATTCAAAGGAAATCCCAAAGCAAGCAGGAATAGCTATTCCCATATCAGTCAAAGCTGTTTTCAAGCATAATTAAGTAAATATTAGTAAAGGGAAAAATTCAACAAGATATAATGACTGTAAATATTTATGCCCCCATAGTTGTTACACACAATTTCATAAACAAATACTGTTCACAATAAGGAGACAGATAAGCCTCACTATAATAATAGTAGGTAATATCTACATTGTGATCACTAATAAACATGTAATCCAGACAAAAAAATCAGTAAAGACAAAACAAAGTTGAAGTATACTACAAATAAATTGGACATAACAGACATCTTCAGAATATTATATCCCAAATCAGTTTAATACACATTTTTTCATCATATGAATCTCTATGCAAAATAGAGCACATATTAGCCAATAAAGCAAGTCTTGGCAAATTCAAAATGGAAGCTATGTATGGTGATGCAGGCCTGTATCCACATTTCTCCAGATTGATTCAGGAGCACCAAAAGTTTGAGGTCAGTCTTGGCAATGTAGTGATACCTTGATGCAAAATAAATTTTAAAAAGGGTAGGAGGTACAGTTCAGTGGTAGATCACAAGCCTAGTATGTGTGATGCTCTGGGTTTTATCCCCAGTGTCTCAAAACGAACAATTATTTCATGCATCTCATCAGGTCATATGGCACTGAAATTAGAAATCAACAAGAGAAATGTCAGAAAATATATGAATACATGAAAACTGAACAATTCTCTTTTGGATGATCAGTGGGTCATTGATATTAATTGGGGAAATTTAAAATACAAAAAACAACTAAAAATGGAATGCAACCTACCAGAATCTGTGAAATAGAACAAAGACAGTTCTAAGAGAAAAGTTTATAGGTGTGAGTGCCTATATTTTAAAAATTAAAGAGAGAGGAAGATGGCAGAGTGGATTTAGGCATCATCCCTGAAACTCTCCACAACCCAGAATGAAACAGGGAAAGAACAGCTGAACAGGGAGGTGGTAACAAAGTAAATAGTCTAAAATGTAATATTGGATAGCTTCAGAGTTGGAGGGACTTGGAAGTTGGTTACCCGAGCAGAAAATAAGTAAATAATTCTGTTTTGGTTTAGATATTAGGTGTCCCCCAAAGCTCATGTATGAGACAATAAAAGAAATTTTAGAGGTGAAATGATTGAGTTATGAGAGTCTTAACACAGTGAGTGAATTAATCTGACATAGGGATTAACTGAGTGGTGAATGTAGGGAGGTAGGTTGCAGCTGGAAGATGTGGGTTATTGGGGTATGCCTTTGGTATAATTTTGTGAGCTAAGTTATGTTTCCTGATCATAAAGTCTTGAGCAGCTTTTCTCTACCACACACTTTCACCATGATGTTCTGGCTTATCTCAGGCCTCAAGGAATGGAGTCTGCCATCTATGGACTGAGACCTCTGAAACTGAACACAAAAATAAACTTTTCCTTCTTAAAATTGTTATTGTCTCATCTTTTGATTACAACAATGAAAAAGCTGACTAAGAAATTGGTACTGGGAAGTGGGGTCATGGCTGTGCCTAACCTGACCATGTGGTTCCAAAGCTTTTGGAGCTTTGTGAATTTGTGTGTGGAATTTTGGAATGTTTAGGGATGAAACTTGGAAAAGTTTTAGAACATTGTAAGTGGAGCTCAATAGGCATTTCTGGAGAGATCTCAGAAGACCATAAAGCTAATAGGACTGTGCCGAGGTCCAGCCTTAGGAGGGGTCCTGTTCAGCTTGGTGGGGGGAAGGCGTTGGTGACGAGAATAAAGTGGCACAGACTTGAAGATCTGAGGCTTAGTTGTAACTTTACTGTTTCATGGCTTAGTTCTAAGTAAGTTTCACATCTCAGTTCCTACTTTACTGTTTCACACACAATTTAACTATTTTCGTTCACCTTGAGTACAATCTCTTGAGCTTACATCGAAGGGAAAACGTTGCAAGCTCTGAGTCAATCTAAAGAGCATAAGTATAATCAAAATAAGATAATTTCTCCTATTCCTCTAAGAAAAACATCACAAAAACCTTTAATTGGTTCTGGTTTTCGTCTTACGAGGAATGATAAGAGTAGAGCCATTCTCATAAGTTATATAGGTCTTAGCACATCATGGTTTAAAGTTGAGTTAAGAATAACAAACAGCCATATCAACCAAGTACACTTGGCATCTCTTTCAAAGACAGCACAGTGCCCTTAGATCTATCTATTATATATAAAGTGGAACTTCTTTTTGTTAACTAGTTAAATGACCTCTAAGAAAAGTACTTCTTATTTCCTATTATAACTTCTATCTAAAGGAAAGGGAGACCTATATCTAGGGGCTTTAAAGGTTATTCTCTAGGGGAAGATTATAGTTTTCCATGTAATCCAGGTGTGGTCCTTGAACTGTGAAAACAGTTTCACTAAGAGGGGGGCACATCCTGTTTTGGGCTAAAGCAGCCAGGCAGTCTGACTGTGTTAAGCTAACTGAGAGCAGTGGACAATAACTCTTGTTCATCTGACCTGCAACATTTTTCCTGTTACTTAAAATAATATTACACATAAAATCAATTAAGGCTTGAGCAGTGTTATTTTTATGTTCCAAATCACTTCATGTCTGATTTTTTACCGAAATCTTTAAGTATAAACATACAATAAGAAATCAAAAACATGAAGGAGCATGCCACGTCCACATATCCCAGAAGATTAGACCATGCAAGAATCTTCATTATTCCCAGTGGAACCATGTCAAGCACTGAGGGGAATAGTGGTGGGCGTGGCAGGACTGTGCACAGGAAAGATGGGGCTCATGAGGTTTCAGAGCAGAAGGAGGGCTCTGGGAAATTGGACTATAGGCCAGTCATGTTACATTCTGGCTAAGAAACTGTCTGCATTTTGTCCATGTACTGAGGCTGAATTAAAAGGTGATGAATTTCTTAATCTGGTGGAAGAAATTTCTGGGCAGCATGGTATTCAGGCAGTGGCATGGGTATTGCTGGCACAGCTATTCTCACATCAGATAAACTTGACTTCAGGCCAAAATTAATCAGAAGAGACAAAAAAGTCATTTCATACTGCTTCATGGAACTATATATCCACAACATATAATGATCATAAATATTTGTACCACAAAGGATCATCTATGTACATCCAACAAACCATTCTCAATATTAAGAATCAAATTGACCATGGCACAATAACTGGGTAGCTTTATCATGCCTCTCTCATCAATGGATAGATCATCCAAACAAAAAATAAATAAAGGAGATAGAGAACTAAAAAATACAATTAATAATTTGGAATTAAAAGACATCTATAGGACATTTCATCCAAGAATGATTTAATTTTCTTTTCAGTAGCAGATGAAAAATTTTCTAAAATAGACTATATTTTGTCACAAAGCAAATATTAGCAAATAAAAAACAGAGATAATACCATACATTCTTTCAGATAATAATGAAATGAAATTAGAAATCAACAATAAGATAAAACAGAAACTAACACCTGGAGATAAAAATGATATACTTTCAAATGATGAATGCATAGCAAAAGAAATCATGGGAAAAACAGATGTTATTACCTCATGTACACATATGACTGCATGACTGGTGTGATCCTACAATTTGTGTAATAAGAAAAATGAGAGATTACACTTCATTTATGTATGATATATCAAAATGCATAAATGTATTCTACAGTCATGTATAACAAATTAGAACAAAACAATAAAAAATAAGAAATCAGTGGAGAAATAAAATATACTTAGAGGTAAATAAGGATAGTGATACAACATATCAAAATGTTTGGAACAGTATGAAGGCAGTTTTAAGAGGAGAGTTTATAGCATTGGGCTTGTAATTTAAATAATAGAAAGATATCCAATGAATAATCTAATGTTACAAATCAAGGCCCTAGAAAAAGAATAAACCAAAACCAAAATTAATAGAAGACAGGAAATAACTAAAATTAGATCCAAAATCAATGAAATTGAGATAAATAAGCAATAAAAAGATCAATGAAACAAAAACTTGGTTATTTGAAAGAATAAAAAAAGTTAATAAACCCTTAGCCAAAGTAATGAAAAGAAAGGGAAAAACTCAAATGATCAAAATTGAAGATTAAAAATGAAATATGAACACAGACACTAATGAAATATAAAGGATTATCAGAAACTCTTTGAATACCAGATTCCCAGTTGTACTACAGAGCTATTGTAGGAAAAATACCATGGTATTGGCATCAGAATAGACATGAAGACCATTAGAATCTAAAAGAGAATAGAGAGACAAACCCATAGAGTTACAGTAATCTAATTCTTGAAAAAGGTGCCAAAAGTATGTATGAAAACTGATAGCTTTTTATTATTTTTTGTTTTATATTTTTATTGGTTAAGTAGATAAATTTATTTTATCTAGATATTGATAATTACTTAATAACTTCTTAATTTTTTATTTTCAGACAGTAGGAAAATAGGTGGAAAAATATTGTTTTTAAGATTTTTCTTAGCAATATTTTTAAAAATTTTTTAAATTTTTTGATTTTGTTCTTTTTAGATATACATGAAAGCAGAACCCATTATTGATATGATTATACAAACATGAAATATATCTATTCTAGTTAGGATCCAATTCTTATGGATGTACATGATGGTGGGCTTTACTGTGTTGTTTTTATATTTATATATGGGAAAACTATGTCAGATTCATTCCACTATCTTTCCTTTTCCTATCCCTGCTCGCTTTCCTCCATTCCCTATTGCCTAATCTATTGAACTTCTATTATTAATCTCATCCCCGCTTATTGTGGAGTAGCTTCCACATGTCAGAGAAAACATTCAACATTTGTTTATGATCAGAATAATGGATACCCATATGTAAAAGAATGTAACTACATCCTTATTTTTTAACCTCAACAAAAGACAAATCCATATGGATCAAAGACTTCAGAATTAGACCAGAAACTTTGCAAATGCTATTCCATGAATTTATAAATTTCCTCCTATTTTATAAACCAATGTTCATTCAATAGTGTTTTGTTCAAATATTCATGTATTTGTATGTTTTCTGTAGTTTCCCTTTCTGTTGATTTAGAGTTTCAATCAATTATTATCTGATAAGATTTCAATTTCAGTCCATGTAATACTTTGCAGGTAAGGTGAGTTTCTTTTCAATATCATATTTTGTGGTCTCATTTTTTTTTAAATTCAATTAGTCTTCATTTTTAATTGAAGAATTAGGTACCACTTAAAATTAGTATTATTGTTAAATGTATGTCATTGTCCCTCTCATTTCAAAAATTCTCTTCTGGTTCTTTTTAATATTCTATGTTCTTTTCCTTCTGTATGATTCATCATAGACGTTTAATGGTTTATGATATTGATAATGTTTGATTTTTTCCTGTTTTTCATTTGGGTGTCTGCCCTTTTAAATGGGATTTAATATTTTTCTATTGCTCATGTGTTTGTGGTAATCTTCCTTCATCTTCTAGGTGTAGGATTTCCTTAAGCATCTTCCTTGATGCTGGGATAGTGATTACAGATTCCTTTAGTTTATGCTTGTTTTTGAAAGTCTTTATTTCATTTTCAATTTGGATGGATATCCTTGTTGATGTTGTAATCTTATGTTATTCTGAAAGGTTTCTTTTAAATGTGATTTGGTGCCTCTCTCTTGAAGCTATTAATACTTTTTGCTCTTTAGGCAATTTAAATATACTATACTGTGGAAAGGTTCTTTTTTGGTCATGTCTATTTGGAGTTGTAAATGCATTCTGTTCATGTATGTTCAGGTCTTTCCAAGATCTGGGGCATTTTCTGCTATCATTCACCAAATACATTTTCATGCCCATTTTCATGCGTGTCTATGCATGCTGCTCTTTTACCTCTAGTATATTAATTATGTGGTTATTTTATCTTTTAAGGGGATCATAGGTATATCGCATGTTATCATAATTAGTTTTACTCTTTTCTTTAGTGCTATCTGAATGTAATATTTTGGCAGTTTTGTCTCCAAACTCTTATACATTTTCTTCTGCTTTTGAAGCGTTTGGCTGAGTTTTTATTTGAATGACTAAGCTTTTCAATTCCAATGTTTGTATTTGGTTCTTTTTCCAAATTGCTATCTCTTCATTGAAGTGCTCCTTCATATCCTGAATTGTCTTCCTTTATTCATAACCTCCTGGATTTTTTTTTCAAAATCGTTCTTTGGAATTCTTTGCCATTTCATTCACTTTTATATCTTTTACATAACTAGAGCATTGTGAACTTTTGGAAGTGCCACATTGCATTATATTTACATATTTCTATTTCTATGTTCAAATTTTTGCATCAGTTGAGAGAAATATCACTTCCAATTTGTGAGATTCTTAGCAAGCAGCCTCCTCTTAATGATGAGATATCATGAGATATTGGTTTGTTGTGTAGTGTTGAGCTTAATTCCAATCGTACATCATAGTGTTGCTTCCCTTTGTCTTCTTTGGCTATGATTAGTGGAATTTGAAACATCATATACCATGTTGGACACTGAGTTGCCAACTTTAGTTATCACCAGAGTGAGGTCACTCTAATAGTTCAGACAGATGCGGTGTTTACAGTAGAATGTGTGGGGTATGTCCTATGTGTTTAGGAATGGAAGCCCCGATTAGGTGTTGCAGGGTTCCACAGTCTTCATTAATATTCACTGTAATTTGAAAGCAATTTCTGCTGCTGGTTGTTCTAATTGTGGTGACGAGCCTGGAGATTTTACTATTTACACACTAGCACAACTTCACTTGTTTCATGAGGAGAGACAGGAGCTTGGGTCACATCTTCCCCTCTGTGGCACTTGTCTTATCAGCAATGTACAATCTGACAGGGTATGGGAGCAACCAATGCTGAGGTCCCTCATAGAATCAGTGTCTACTATAATTGTGTTATTTCTCTCTGATATTGCTATGTGGGTGAGAACCCAGGAGTGGGAGTTGAGATGCCTAAATGGGGCAGGACTTTTAGTACTTCAATTCTTCAATTTGAAGTATTCACCAATGGGATTAGACAGTGTCTGCAGCAAGGTGTCTTCCAGCTGGCCTAGGAATGTGGCTCACTTGCAGAGTACCATCCCAATGTGCTTATTGTTGGGCTTCATCCCCAGAAAAAGAAAAAAAGAGAAACTAATAGGCAAAAATGAGGAAACAGAGAAAAAAATAAAAACAACATCATCAAAAAGAAACAAAAGGGGGAAGAATAATATAGAATAAAATAAACTTTAAAAAATATTTTTAGTTGTCAATGGGTCTTTTATTTATTTATTCATATGTGGTGCTGAGGATCAAACCCAGGGCCTCACACATGCCAGCCAAGTGCTCTACCACTGAGCCACAACTCCAGCCCCAAATAAACATTTTTAAAATAATAATGTTATTAAGATGAAAAAGGAAGAAGTAGCAGGAGAAAAGTAAAATAGTGTAGAAGAAGGAAAAGAAGTAAAACTATAAGAAGAGAAAGTGAGAAATTAAGAAAAAAGTGTGGATCAGCAACACAGGTTATTAATAAAAACAAAACTCTTGTCTGCTGATGTGCTCAAATGAGCAGATGAAACAGAAACTCTGTCTATGCTGATCAGAGGTTCTCTCCATCATAGGCTGCTTGCTTCTTGGACAGAGAAAAGGCTGGCAGTTGTTAAATCTCCCTTCTTTTCTTTGTGGTTCTTGTTCAAGTGACTACTGGGAGTTATTTGTGTTTGGAGTCAGTTGGAATACCTCTCAGTTGCTTTGCATGTCGTAACAAGCTAGTGAAGAATGCGGAACTCTCTAGATGCCAATTCTCTCCAGAGCTATTTGATTTGTTCACACCAAGATCAATACATGCACTGACACCATGGTGTGTTGAGCATCTAGCACAGTATACCAATGATTTTTTCTGGAACATTTTTTATGTATAGTCAGATAGCAAGGATAATACTGGCTCTGCCTTGCAACCCCATATTATACCAAAGGGCAATGCTATGCAATCTCAAAGATCCATGCTGGAGAATTTTAGCAGGTTTCTGTGATCCACCACCTATGATTCTGGTGTTCCCAGTCCTGGATCACATGTGCCATCACAAATGACTGTTCACTTCCCCTAACTCCAGTAACTGACCTGCCAAACCACTGATTCCAAAGTGAAAAACATTCTTCTCTTCCACATGCCACAGTCTGATCTCCCACTACAAAGAACTCTCAGTGAGTTTGGTCAGAGTATCTACCATGAACTTAATTGAAAATTGAATCATGCAGCCAGAGCCAGAGCCAGTACAGTGATATTATTATATTGTTAGTGTCTTTGAGATTACATATATATATGACTTATATAGTATATATATGACTTTTTGACTCCCAAAGCAGTAATTTCAGTCAATCGAGAGAATAGGACCCTTTTCAAGAAGGTTCCTCATTATAGCACCATGGAATATGCTGGGAATTGTAGACAACTTCTCCATAACCAGTTTGCCATGCAAATCTTAGGAGTATTATCAATGTAACCTATATTTTTGCACGGTGCTAAATCCTATACCGGTGATGCTCACTGGTACTCTTCTTTGTACCTCCATGAAGCATAACTCCATCTACTTCTGTTGTACTACTATGTGAATGGTGGTCTAGCACATTTTTTCATCCTCTATTCCACTTAAGTACATCTCTGAGTTTCTTCAAGTTTCAGTCTATCAATCCACTACTTAACCCCAGCATACTCCCATGGTCACCCATCTCAAAAAGCAGCTACATCTTGGTTGTTTTTATTTGATTTCATGAACACACAGGTGACTGCTGGGTGCCTTTTAATGAGCCATATCACGAAGTTTCTTTTTTGGTATTTTTCTTCACACTGTCTCTTTTTCATTATTACATGCTGTGTAACTTTTCAAATAAAAAATATGTGTATATATTTTATTGTAGGTAAACACAATGCCTTTATATTATTTTTATGTGGTGCTGGGAATCAAACTTAGGGCCTCACACATGCTAGGTGGGCACTCCACCACTGAGCCACAACTCCAGCCCCAACTTGGTAACTTCTTTAGTTGAACACTGACCACTGACCATTAGTTCTTAGGTAATAGGAACTGAAAAATTGGAATAAATTAATTTTGCTTGTATACAATAAAAATAATTGTCTCAAAAAGAAATTAAGAAAAAATCATGTTTACAAAATTATAAGAAAGAATAAAATACTTTAGGATTAAATTTAACTGAGGAACTGAATGATATCTATAGTGAAAACTATAAAACACTGATTAAAGAAATCAAGAAGATAAAAGTGAATGGAAAGATACCTTGTGTCTTGGATTGGAAGATTCATATAAATACTGTATCTATAATAGCTAAAGTGATATACAAAATGAATGCCATCCTTACGAAAAATTCAATGTGCTTTTCACAAATAAAATTCCTAAAATCTCATGTACCTGAAAGACTGGATAATTAAAGAAATATTGAGAAATAATGAAGATGGAGGGATCATAACTCCTGATTGAAAATATAAAGCAAAGCAACAGTGACCAAAACAGTAATCACCAATATAAAAGCAGACACATATACCAATGAAGCAGAACAGAAAGACTAGAAATATACTAATGCATATATGGTGAACTACTCTTTGACAATGTGCCAAGAAAAAAAAAGTTTGTTCAATAAATGACATTGAAGACATAGAATATTCCCATATAAAATAATGGAACAGCTTTCTTGTCTTATTTCATATTAAAAATTTATTTGAATTAGTTAAAGACTTAAATATCAGGCATGAAACTATAAGTCCCAAAAGAAAATCAGAATAAAGCTCTCTAACACTCTTCTTGGCAATGATTTTTGGGATATAACCCCCAAAGCCCAGGGAACAGAAGCAAAAATAAGTAAGTCTAAAAAGCTTCTGCACATCATGGAAAACAATCAACAAAATGAAAAGGTAATCTATGATTTGGAGGAAATATTTGTAAAACACATGTATTATTAGGGAAATATTCAAAATAAGAAAATCATGCAATTTCAAAGCAAAACTACAAGTAACTATTTTTTTAAAATGGCATAGGACCTGTATAGACATTTCTATCTTTAAAAAAGATATGCAAACGACCTATTGGTATATAAAAAGTACTCTACCACTATATCACTAATCATCAAGGAAATGCAAATCAAAGCATATCATTTCAAAGTTCATAGAATTACTATGATTTTTTAAAAATCAAATCAATGACAGCCTCGGTGGCGCATGCCTATAGTCCCAGTTACTCAAAAGGCTGAGGCAGGAGTATTACTTGAATCCAGGTCATGCCTGGCAACATCCCTGTCAAAAAAAAAATAAGAAAATGAAACCCAAAGGATCATAAATATCAGTGAGGGTGTGGAGTAAAGGGAACCCTTGTACACTCTTGTTGGGAATGTAATTTGGCACAGCTTTTACAATGTATATGGAGCTTCCACAAAAACTTAAAAATAAAATTGTCACATGATCCAACAATCTCACTGGGCATATACCGTAAGGAAGTACAGTCAGTATCTCAAAAATAATCCAGCATGATTAATCACAATAACCCTGATGGGGAACAACCTAAGTGCCCATAAATGGATGAATGGATACAGAAAATCACACACACACACACAAACACAAAACACACACAAAATGGTATATTGTTCATCCAAAAAAGAAAATTCTGCCATGTGTTAAAACATGCCTGAAACTTCAAGACATTATGCTAAATGAAATATGCCAGTCTCAGAAGGCAAATGCTGTATTATATCACATATGTGAAACCTTCTTTTATTTTCTTTTAGACAGACAAATAAACATAAAACTTGCACTTATTAACAGTATGCCATATAATGCTTTAAAATATGTATACATTGTGTACTTAAACATATATCTCCCCAAACATTTATTATTTCCTTATGGTGAAATTTTCTAAATATTTCTTTTAACTTTGTGAAATGTTCAGTACATTATTTTCATGCAGATTCACCTACTAGAAATTATTACTCTTATATAACTGTAACTAAGTACCCATTGATTAACCTTCCCCCATCTCTCTCCCAATCCTGCTTTCTTAGGCTTCTGATAACCACCATTTTATTCCCAGCTTCTTTGAAAGTAAATATTTAGATTTTACATATGAGTAAAATCACATGGTACTTATCTTTCTGTGGCTGGCTTATTTGATCTAACATAAGGATCTCCAGTTCCATCCACACTGTTGCCAATAACAGGATATTTCTTCATTATGGTTGAATAGTAATTCATTGTATAACATGCATATATTCTTACTGGTGATGAACAATAAGGTTGTTTCCAATTATTGGTCATTTTGAATAGTGCTGTAATTGAAGTGGTAAGGCAGATGTCTCTGACATACTGATTTCTTTTCCATTGAATCTTTACCCATGGTAGATGATTGGATTATAACATATTTCTACTTTTAACTTTGTGAGGAAAATCTGTACTGTTTTCCAAAATGAGAGTATTAATTTAAATTCCAATCAACACTGTGAAAGTGTTTCTTTTTCCTTATATTCTTGCCATCACTTGTAATATGGGGTCTTTTTGATGTAGCAATTCTTTTTGGGGTGAAGTGGCATTTTATTGTGGGTTTGATTTGCATCTACCTAATGATTACTAGTGTTGAGCATCTTTTGAGTCTCTGCTGGCTCTTTGTATTCTGATAAGAAATATCTATTTAATGTACTGCCCATTTCTTCCATATTTTATTGGCGCATTATACTTGTACATAATGCTTGGATCTGTTGTAACATATTCATACATGCACACACAATATAATTTTTCCAGCATTATTCCTTAGTTACTATTTCCCCTTATGGCCATTAATTGATTGATTGACTGATTGGTACTAGGGATTGAACATAGGTGTGCTTTAGCACTGAGCTATATCCCCTGCCATTTTTATTTTTATTTTCTTATTATTTTTTAAAACTTTGAGGCAGTTGCTTAGGGTCTTATTGTTTATTGCTGAAGCTGGCCTTGAACCTGTGATCCCCCTACCTTAGCCTCCAAGTGGCTTGTCATGCAATACCACATTTGGCTATTATGCATTTTTTAATTGAGCTATTTAGTTTTTTTGGTTTGGTTTGGTTTTTACTTCACTATTGAATTTTGGAGTTCCTTATATGCTGTGGATATCAATCCCTTGTCAGCTGTACAGTTTTTATGGTTCTCTCACCCTGTGGGCTTTTTCTGCACTCCACTGATTACTTTGCTGTAGAGCAGTTTTTTCATTTTTGGTAATTCCATTTGTCTAGTTTTGCTTTATATTTCTGTGTTTTTGTGGTCTTGTCCAAGAAATCCTTGCCCATTCCAATGTCCTGAAGCATGTTTGTATCTTTGATTCTAGTACTATCATAGTATAAGATCTTACTTTGTCTTAAATCCATTTTGATTTTCTATTGTATGTGCTGAGAGATTGGGTGAAATTTCATTCTTTTGCATATAGATATATAAATTTCATAGCACCATTTAACGTAGACTGTCCATTCTTCACTGCATATTATTAGCACCTTTGTTGAAAATCAATTGCCTATAAACTTTGGGTTTAATTCTAAGCCATCCATTCTGTTCCATTCTTGTATTTGTCTGTTTGTATGCCAAAACCAAGGTGTTTTGATTATCAAAGACTGGTAATATATTTTGAGGTCAGGTCACATCATACCTACTTTGTTATTTTTCCTCAATATAGCTTTAGGTATTCAGAGTTTAATGTGGTTACACATACATATTAGGATTTTTATAGTTCTCTGAAGAATGTCCTTCAAATTTTGATAAGGATTGCATTGAATATGTAAGTGGCTATAGGTAGCATGGTCATTTTAACAATATTGATTCTTCCAATCCATGAATACCAAATATCTTTCTATATTTTTGTTCAATTTATTTCAACTTTTGTAAATAGCATTGTAGAGATCTTTCATATTTTTTGTTAAATTTATTCTTAAAATACTTTCTTTTTGGCTATTATAAATGGGATTGATTTATTTCAATTTTAGATAACTTGCTATTGTAACATAGCAGTTCTACTGATTCTGTCCATTGATTTTGTATTCTGCAAATTTGTTAAATTTAATTATTCTAAGAGATTTTCAGGGGAATACACACACATTTACAAACCGTGATAGTTTAACTTCTTTTTCAACTTGGATTCCATTTGGATTCCTTGTATTTCTTTCTCTTGACTGATTACTGTAGTAAGGACCTCCAGCATTGTTGTGTTAGCTTTTTATCACTGTGACCCAATACCTGTGAAAAATAACTTAAGGGAGAAGGAAAGATTAATTTTGCCTTATGATTACAGAATTTTCAGTCCATAGTCAACTGATCCAAACTATAAGAAATATGTGTATGTGGGCATCTTTGTTTTGTCGCAGATCTTACAGAGAAACCTTTCAGCTTTTCCCCATTTAGTGTAATGTTGGCTGTTGGCTTATTATTAATGACCTTTTTTATTAAAAGGTCATTAATAATAAGCACACTTTTAAGCACACTTTCCTGTGTGCTTAATTTATTTTGCATTTTTATAATGAAGGGATGCAGAATTTTTTCAAATGCCTTTTCCGCATCAATTGAGATCATCATATGTTTTTTGCCCATCATTCTGTTGATTGGGCACATCACATATGTTGATTTGAATTACTAAACCATCGTTGCATCTATGAGATGATTTGAACTTCATCACAGGGAACAAAAATTTTAATGTGCTATTGGATTCAGTTTGCTAGCATTTTGCTGAGGATTTTTGCATCTGCTACATTTCTGCATACTGCCACAAATACTGGACAGTAATTGTGTACTTCTCTGGGTTTAGGATCAGAGAAATATTAATGGCCTTATAGAATTATGCTTGGAAGAATTGCTTTCTGTTCTATTTTTTGGAGTAACTTAAGTAGGCTTGGTACTAGTTCTTTTTAAATATTTGGTAGAATTCTACAGTGAGGTCATCTGGTTCTGGGCTTTGCCTTGATAGGTCGATTCTTTTCATTGATTTAATCTCCTTACTTGTTATTGGTCTGTTCAGATTTTCTATTTCTTCATGATTTACTCTTGGTAAGATGTATGTGTCTAGGAATGTGTCCATTACATCAGGTTTTAAAATTTGCGTGTAGTTGTTCATTACAATCTCTAATAATCTTTTCCTGGAAAATGATAATTCTTCATGAAGATGTAAACACTGACTAAAAGATGATCATGGAATATTTAAGGTAGGAGAAGCAATATGGTCCAGAAATGAAGGCATTTCATTCCAAGAAATAAAAGAAGTTCAGTATAGCAGGATTTTATCTATAGGACAAGAGAGAGGAAGCTAGAGACTTAAGAAATTTGGCTTCAACCTAAGACTAATAAGAACAAATTGAAAAGAGATGGATTAAGCCAGTAAAAATTAAGATTTATGCTTCACAAAGGTCATTATAACTTCTAATACAGGTTAGGAATATTTTACAGGAGTGTAGTCAAAATAATACATTGACTCAAGAATGTGGCATTAACCATGGAGAAGTATAGACATATTCCAGGGATGTTATGATTTAAGTGATTTAAGTGACATAACATGATTAAGTGGGGGAGTCAGGAATGATGATGCCTAGATTTTGGTTTGATCCTTTGAGAGAAATGATGAATATACAATTTATGAGATTAAAAATTTTTATAAATGCTGAATTTGAGGTATCTACAGAGAACTTAAACTTAGATTAAAAAAAATGGAAGGGCAAACCCAAATCTATGAATTTAAGCAAATCATTATACCAGGAAAATTACATTGGTAAGGATTTATAATTACAGAAAAAAATGAACCCCAGGAAATTGCATACAGCTATTCTCAACATATATTATAGAATTACTACATTCTTTTTGTACTATTTGTTCATTTACTACATTCTTTTAGTACTATTTGTTCATGTTTAAATGACTAAAGTCATTTAAATGAAGCCTAGAAATACTTTCAGTTAATCTGACAGAATAGAGATAAATAAACTTTGGCTTTAAATATTTGTTGTTTTACTCTTTATATGACATATCATTATATTTGTGATATTACTGCACACAAAGTATAAGTTATTGAGATCATTGTGAAATTTATATTTTGTGATTGACAAAGATGGAGTCCATGGGATACAGATGTAGTTCAGAGGAAGAATACTCATCAAGCATGTGTGAGGCCATGGGTTTGATCTCTAGAACCAAAAGGTGAAGGCTAAAGAATTAATGTATGCTAACAGGTGTTGGCGAGGATGTGGGGAAAAAAGTACACTCATACATTGCTGGTGGGATTGCAAATTAGTGCAGCCACTGTGGAAAGCAATGTGGAGATTCCTTAGAAAACTTGGAATAGATCTACCATTTGACCCAGCTATACCACTCCTTGGACTATATCCAAAGGACTTAAAATCAGATTACTACAGTGATGCAGCCACATCAATGTTCATAGCTGCTGAATTCACAACAGTCGGATTGTGGAACCAACCTAGATGCTCTTCAATAGATGAATGGATAAAGAAAATGTGATATATATATATATATATAATGGAATATTACTCAGCCATAAAGAAGAATAAAATTATGGCATTTGCAGGTAAATGGATGATGTTGGACACCGTCTGCTCAGTGAGCCAATCCCAAAAAATCAAAGGCCAAATGATTTCTCTGATAAGTGGATGATGATACATAATGCGGGCTGGAAGGGAGGCAAGAATGGAGGAAGGATGGATTGCATAGAGGGA
Source organism: Glaucomys volans (assembly GCA_020662805.1). Lineage (NCBI taxonomy): Eukaryota > Metazoa > Chordata > Mammalia > Rodentia > Sciuridae > Glaucomys > Glaucomys volans. Next base: position 17,697 of record JAJEJO010041916.1, on the reverse strand, counting down.
AAAGAGGGGTGTCGTCAGGGTGGGGGGTAAGAATAATAACAGAATGAGACAGACATCATTGCCCTGTGTACATGTACGAATACACAAATGATGTGACTCTGCTTTGTGTACAACCAGAGAAACAACAGCTGTACTCCATTTGTGTACAATGAATCAAAATTAATTAAAAAAAAGAATTAATGTATGCTATAGTGCTATTGTTAATTAGAAAATGTTAAAGAAATACAATCAATTTTTAACTGGCAAAAAGAATATGTGGGGGAAAAGGTATTAAATTAAATGATTGTTTAGTGGTTACTCAGTAGTTATTTAAATGTAATCAGATTAAGTCATAAGGCATTCATTCATAGCTAAAATCTGAAATACTAAACCTGTCTATGTTATTCATCTTTAAGTAGGCCCTGCGATCTGGAAAAAACCATGATGACAAAATCTTCTAACATAAAGAAAGTGGGTAAGTATTAATCTGAATCCTTAAAACAGGGAAACAGTGATATGCCTTTTGTTCTTTTCTAAAGTTAACATCTTGAAATTTCTCTAAGACTAAGGCAGAGGTAGATGATAAAAGAGTCATGCATTCTAGCTACAGATACCAAGGATAAGATAGAGTGGAGCAATTTTTTAAATTGAATATGAGTTTGCTATTATTTATATAATTTTTTAAATCTAACACTTGGGACACATTTGTAAATAATATTCTCACATCTATACAAGAAGAATTATTATTTCTAGATATTCAATCACAATAAAAATCAGTCTTCTCATTTTAAGATATCTCTGTATTGTCAGAGAGACAAAGAGAATGATTGTGCCAGAAGCCTTGCTGATAAATTCAAAACTGTGTTTTCTTTTAATGTAATGTAGACTCTAAAAAATTTCATGTGAAAATGAGTAAACATCCATCTTCTTTAATATTATCTACAGGTTTAAAGAACTGACTATGTCAAACATATTTCAGAAAATACCTGAGTTGGATATATAATTAACAGTTAAGATATATACAGAGAAATAGGCAAAGTCTTCATGGTTATTCAGCATTTAACAAAAACACCAGAAATGGTCTAATAAAAATATCATATAAGTACAATTTTGCAAATGGTCTTGAAGATTAAGGATTTAAATCAAAAGCACAAAGAGAAAAAATAATAATCATTAAAATTGATATGTGTCAGGTGAAATATTTTCTAAAATAGATGAGAAAAAGTTTTAGAGTCATTCAGATTGATAGAAAGCCCTACACAGAAAAAAAAAGTGTTGAGGGAAATGAAGCAATAGTTAAAAGGAAGGTTATGCCATGTTCAAAGACTGAAAGACTCAATATTGACTCCCAAATAAAATCCAGGTAGTTTGGTTGTAAAAACTGACAAGATTCTAAATGTGCATGAAAAAGCAGGGTCAATAATGACCATAACAATATTACAGAAAAACAAAGATATGAACTACCATATATCAGGAATTATTATAAAACTAATGTATTTGAGACTATGTGGTACTAATGCAAGGACACACAAAAGCACAGATCAAACAAAATAGCAGAGAAAGAGACTTTAGTAGATATGTTATGAATAATTTATTTATGACAAAATTATCACTACAGAACAATAAGTACAAGGTAGTATTTTAATAAATGGGGATGGAAAACCAGATATCCAAATGATGGAAAATATACTTTGTTACAGTCTACCAAATTCAATTTTGAAAATTAATTTCAGGTGAACTGTATATAGAAATGTAAAAAATAAAACAAATATCTAAAAAGCAGTAATACCGGAAAAAATTTTTTATAGTCTTGGGGTTGGCAATAGTGTTTTTAAAGACACAATAAACAAACCAAAATAGAAAACATTGTAAAACTGAACTACATTAAAATTAAAAAATTATGTTCATGAAATTTACAAGAAGATATATTTTTGTCATATATCTAATGAATAAGTAATTTAAACCTGAATATATCTTTTTAAGAACTCCTGAAAAGAAATAAGAAACAAAATTTAAAAAAAAAAAACCTTCACCCACTTAGAAAACACAAATCTGCAACAGGAGCTACTAAAAGAAGAAATTCAAAACTTGAAAAGTTATCATGGCCATTAGTCATCACAGAAATGCAAATGTAGAACTACAATAGAATATTAATAGACAATCCTAATGGCTAAAGTTTAAAAGATAAAATACCAAAGTTTGGCAAAGACAAGGAGCAACTGAAATCCTCACATGTATTTGAAAACCATTTTAGAAAACTTTCACTACTACATCTGAACATATGCTACCAAATTACTCTGTTATTCTAATCCTAAGTGCATGACCAACAAAAATCCATATGATAATGCTTTGATTGCTATACAATTACTTTTAATAGCCAAAATCTAGAAATACTGCAAATGCCCATGGACCTTTTAAAGTATATCATGTGATTCCATAATGAAATTCAAATGGATAAATTGCTATACCCCAAAACATGAATGCATATCACATAATCTTGAGCAAATGAAGCCAGCCACAACATAATATTTGCTATGTGATTCAATTTATATAAATTAGTAAAATGAGCAAAAGTAATCTGTAATATTAGAAATCAGGCTAGTACTGGAGAGCAGTGAGGAATTTTAAAGAAAAGTATATGAATTTCATGATTGCTTGCTCTATTTCTGAGGTCTGTCATTGGGATTTTAATTGGAATTGCATTGAATTTGTATAGTGCTTTTGGTAGTAGGGCCATTTTGACTATATTAATTCTGCCTATGCAAGAACATGGGAGATCTTTCCATCTTCTCAGACATTCTTTAAATTCTTTCTTTACTGTTCTGTAGTTCTCATTGTAGAAGTCTTTCACCTCTTTTGTTAGATCGATTCCCAAGTATTTTATTTTATTTTTTTGAGGATATTGTGAATGGGGTAGTTTCCCTAATTTCTCTCTCAGAGGATGCATCACCTACTAATAAAAATGCATTTGATTTATGAGCATTAATTTTATATCCTGCTACTTTACTGAATTCATGTATGAGATCCAGAAGTTTTCTGGTGGAATTTTTAGGGTCTTCTAAATAGAGAATCATGTCATCAGCAAATAGGGATAGTTTGAGATCTCCTTTTCCTATTCGAATCCCTCTAATTTCTTTGGTCCATCTACTTGCTCTCGCTAGCATTTCAAGATGTTTAATGGAAGTGGAGAAAGAGGGCATCCCTGCCTTGTTCCAGTTCTCAGGGAATTGCTTCCAATTTTTTTCCATTTAAAATGGTGTTAGCTGTGGGCTTAGCATAGATAGCCTTTACAATGTTAAGGAACATTCCTACTATCCCTATTTTTTCTAGTGTTTTGAGCATGAAGAGGTGCTGTATTTTATCAAATGCTTTTTCTGCATCTATTGAAATAATCATGTGGTTCTTGACTTTAAGTATGTTGATGTGGTGAATTACATTTATTGATTTCTGAATGTTGAACCAACCTTGAATCCCCGGGATGAAATCCACTTGATCATGGTACACTATCTTTTTAATATGCTCTGGTATGTGATTTGCTAAAATTTTGTTAAGATTTTTGCATCTATGTTCATTAGGGATATTGGTCTGAAATTTTCTTTCCTTGATGTATCCTTCTCTGCTTTTGGTATCAGGGTGATATTAGCTTCATAGAATGAGTTTGGAAGGGTTTCCTCCTTCTCTATTTCATGAAATACTTTGAGGAGTATTGGAATGAGCTCTTCTTTGAAGGTCTTGTAGAACTCAGCTGTGAATCCATCTGGTCCTGAACTTTACTTTGTTGGTAGGCTTTTGATGACTTCTTTTATTTCATTGCTTTAAATTGATCTATTTAAGTTGTGTATGTCCTCAAGATTCAATTTGGGTGACTCATATGCCTCTAGGAACCTGTTTGAATAAGAGACCCAGAATAACTAAAGCAATTCTTAGCAAGAAGAGCGAAGCAGGGGGTATCACAATACTGGACCTTCAACAATATTACAGAGCAATAGTAACAAAAACAGCATGGTATTGTCACCAAAATAGACAGTAGATCAATGGTACAGAATAGAGGACACAGAGACAAACCCACAAAATACAGGTATCTCATACTTGACAAAGGAGACAAAAACATACAATGGAGAAAAGAAAGCCTCTTCAACAAATGGTGCTGGGAAAACTGGAAATCCATATGCAGCACAATGAAACTAAACCCATATCTCTCACCCTGTACAAAACTCAACTCAAAATGGATCAAGGACCTAGGAATTAGACCAGAGACCCTGCACCTAATAGAAGAGAAAATAGGTCCAAATCTCCATCATGTTGGCCTAGGACCAGATTTCCTTAACATGAGTCCCAAAGCACAAGAAATAAAAGCAGGAATCAATGATTGGGATAGAATCAAACTAGAAAGCTTTTTCTCAGCAAAGGAAACAATCAGCAATGTGAAGAGAGAGCCTCCAGAGTGGGAGAAAATCCTTGCCACACCCACTTCAGATAAAGCACTAATCTGCATGTGAAGAGAGAGCCTCCAGAGTGGGAGAAAATCCTTGCCACACCCACTTCAGATAAAGCACTAATCTGCAGAATCTACAAAGTACTCAAAAATCTTTACACCAAGAATACTAATAACCCACTGGGCATGGTGGCACACGCCTGTAATCCAAGTGACTTGGTAGGCTGAATCAGGAGGATCTTGAGTTCTAAGCCAGCCTCAGCAATTAGCGAGGCCCTAAGCAACTCAGTGAGACCCTGTCTCTAAAATAAAATACAAAATGGGGCTGGGGATGTGGCTCAGTGGCCGAGTGTCCCTGAATTCAATCCCTGGTTAAAAAAAAAAAAAAAGAATACTAATAACCCAGTCAATAAATCGGCCAAGGAAAAGAACAGACAATTTACAGAAGATCTACAAGCAATAAACATATTTATGAAAAAAATGTTCAACATCCCCAGTTATAAGAGAAATGCAAATCAAAACCACCTTAAAAATTCATCTTACCCCAATTAGAATGTCTTTTATGAAGAATACAGGCAACAACAGGTTTTGACGAGGATGTGGGGAAAAGGGTACACTCATGCATTGCTGATGGGAGTGCAAATTGGTACAGCCACTCTGGAAAGCAGTGTGGAGATTCCTTAGAAAACTTGGGATGGATCCACTATTTGACCCAGCTATCCCACTCCTTGGCCTATACCCAAAGGATTTAAAATCACATTACTACAGTGATGCAGCCACATCGATGTTCATAGCTGCTCAATTCACAATAGCTAGATTGTGGAACCAACCTAGATGCCCTTCAATAGATGAATGGATAAAGAAACTGTGGTATATATACACAATGGAATATTACTCAGCCATAAAGAAGAATAAAATTATGGCATTTGCAGGTAAATGGATGATGTTGGAGACTGTCATGCTCAGTGAGATTAACCAATCCCAAAAATCCAAAGGCCGAATGATCTCTCTGATAAGTGAATGATGATGCATAATGTGGGGTGGAAGGGTGGCAAGAATGGAGGAAGGATAGATAGCAAAGAGGGAAGGGAGGGGTGGGGTTGGGGTGGGGGGGTAAGAATAATAACAGAATGAGACAGACATCATTGCCCTGTGTACATGTATGAATGCACAGATGGTGTGACTCTACTTTGTGTACAACCAGAGAAACAACAGCTGTACTCCATTTGTGTACAATGAATCAAAATAAATAAATAAATTTTCTTAAATTTAAGAAAATAAAGAAAGAAAAGTATATAAAAAATTTACCTCAGGCTTACAGGATTTTTATTTCTTGAGCAAGGTGATAGTTACATGTAGTTTTGTTTTTCATATTTCTGAAAATTCAATAGGCTAATGCAGTCATATTTCTGCACTTTTTGCATGTATGGTATACTTTAATAATTCACACAATGGAGTATTATTCAGCCATAATAATAATTAAATTATTTTATTTGTATCAACAAGGATAGAACAGGGGGACATTAAGTTCAATAAGCCAGGCACAGAGAAACAAAATACAAAATACTCTCACTTATATGTGGAAGCTAAAATTGATTTTATATAAGCAGAGAGTAGAATAGTGTTCACTAGAATTTAGGAAGAATAGTGAAATGCAGGGAATGAAGTTGGATAATTGGTAACAATATATAATTACACAGGAAGAATAAGAATAATGTTCCCTAGAACAGTAGGGTGACTATAGTTTAAAACAACTTATCATATATTTTGTAATGAACTAGAGGAGTTTGAAGCTTCCCATCATAAATAAATTATATATGAATAAGGATATGGAAATGCTACTTACTCACATATGATCATTGCATGCATATATTGCATGCATATATTGATTTTTTCACACTGTACTCCACTCATTACAGCTATTAGGTCCTAAATATTTCTTTAAAAATCAATACACATTTAAAATATGCTATAAACATGAAACACTATGTGATATTATGTAATTGTTTTAAGAAAGAATTTAAAATAAATAATTAAAACAAGGTTTCAAAATGTTAGCATATAGGCAGTTATCAGATTGCATACTAAAAGGAACAATAAATAAATCTTAAGTAAAAATTAAAAGTAAGTTGGGTCTACACAGAAAATAAAAAAAAAATCAACCTACAGAATTTGAGAAAATTTGTGCAAACCACATATATGATGAAAGGTTATGATCCAAAATATGTCAGGAATTCCTAAAATCAAATAGGAAAACAAAGCAAAGCAAACAAACAAAAAACGCAAACAGAAAACCACAGATTACCAAAGCACAATGGCGCTCACCTATAATCCTAGCTACTCAGGAGGCTGCAGCTGGAGGATTGCCAAATTCAAGGTTAGGCTAGGCAAATCAGCAAGACCCTTTCTCAAAAAATTTTTTTTACAAAAAGAACTGCCAAGATAGCTCAGTGGTAGAGCACTTGCCTAGCCTGCACAAGGCTTAGAATCAATCCCAAGAACCTTCCCCATCCCCACAAACATAAATACTCCAATTTAAAAAGGGAAAATAAAGTGAATAGATGTTTCTTCAAAGAAGATATACAGATGACGAAAAGATAAGAAAAGGTGCTCAACATCATTAATCATTAGGGATGGAAAACAGTATGAAGGTTCCTCAAAAAATTTAAAATAAAGTTACCATATGATCCAGCAGTACCACTTCCAGATATATGTCCAGAGGAATTGAAATCAGGATCCTAAAGAGAAATCTGCACTCCCATGTTCATTACAACATGATTCACAAAGACCAAGACATGAAGACAACATGAATGTCCATAGATGAATTGATAGAGACAATATGGTAAACATAAACAAAGAAATATTATTTAACCTTTAAGAAAAACTAAATTCTGCTATCTGTGAAAACATGGGTGAAACTGGAGGACATGATGCTAAAATGAAATGTCAGAAATGAACTAAGTCAGAAATACTTTGTGATATCACTTATATGGAGAATTAAACTTACAGAAGCAGAAAGTATAATTGTATTTTTACAGAGAGGAGGGAAAAAGAAGTATCAAAGGATACAAATTTTCATTTATACATGGTGAATAAGTCCTACAGATCTATTGTACAGCATAGGGCCTGTAGTAAATAATACTATATTATATTCTTAAAATTTTCTAAGAAAACACTTCTGTTAAGTGTTCTTATGAGAAATAATGATGATGTTGTACAGAACATTATGTCCAATTTACCAATCCCAGGGAGGACTCCCATCACTTATGCACATTACACATTGGTATCAGAGTCACCAAGGAAAGCACAATACAGTCAAGCATTGAATGGAGCAATGGTTTACTTACATAGAGAAGAGACAGCAAGTTTAGCTTCAATCGTGTGTGGGTTTCATAAGGCTACCAAGTCTCTTCTGGCTGCTGACAGGGCAATTTGCCTAGAGTACACTCTTCCCCTGCTGTAGAGAAAGGATGTCATCCCATTCCCAAGAAAGACAGATATGGCATCAGTGTATGCAGGTGCCATGTAATGCGTATACTTCAGCAGATCAAAGAGACACAGTAAGCTACAAGAGAAAGGAATTATCATACATGTGATAAGCACACAGGTCATATGACACAGGTCATATGGATTTTTTATCCCTTGGTAAAAGTTTTCCAGGTCCAAGGTACATGCTTACACGTATATGTGGAAGCCAAAAGACTGTGTGGGTATGAGACTGCCTTTCCCATCAAATAATAATAATAAGAGGGAAGGAGAAAATTTTTAAAAAGTTACTGTTTCAATAACCTTAATCAAATATCCACTGTAAGTGGAAAATAAAAATCTTTAAAGAACATTTCTTTTCCAGCACCATTTATTCAGAGTATCCAGTAAAGTAAAAAACATCTAATTTGATTATATTTTGGCATTTCATATGAAGGAACTAAATTAAGTTCCTCTTAATGTCTCTCTTTACTGTGTTATTATATATTCTGAGTGACTGCTTATGTAGCTAGTATTAGAGACAATAATTAAATACTTCAAAAATATTTATTTGATATCTTTATATTGCTAAGTATACCAGCAAAATACTAGAGAATATTCAAAAAGTGCCTCTAATCTTTCTGTCCAGATGCTGTTGATCAAAGTCAAAAAAATCCTATCAGATCAAATTTCTCTACAAAAAGGGTTATTTATATTACCTTTTAAACTAAAAGATCCATCATGATTCCCAGACAAAAAATTAAAAATTAAGATTAAAAATTTGGTGATATTATAAAAATGATCGTTTTTTGTAGTAATGGGGATCAAACCCAGAGCATAGTACATACTGGGGAAGTGCTCTACCACTGAGCTACATCCCCACCCCATACTATCCTCTTTTTCCAAACTTTGAGAAGAATTCATAATGCTTTTTTACATTGTCTTGTAAGGAACATATGAATGGAGAGTTAATGCAATATAGGCTACAATTCACATATTTTGCCATTATAAAATAGCTTTGATGTGGTAAAGTATATATTATGAATCAGTCAGCATCACATTCCAAATAAAATGTGCAATATAATATTTAAGGACTGTATATTTTATATTTGGATTTCACAGTTTAAGTGCTATCAAATGCCTTTTATAAAAAATAAAACATAAAACCCATTAGCTAATTTGTTAAAGTTCCAGTTGATGACTTCATAACATATGGAATTTAAAGACTTCTATATGTTTATTAAATATGTAAGATTATATTTAGTAGCAAACAATATAAGGAGATGATTTTAAACCCACAAAATCATACATTTTTTTAACTTACCAAACTTCTCATTCCTCATTATTTCCCAGGAGTTCTAGTATTGATCTATGAATGTTGGGAAAAGTTTGCCTAACTTACACCTTTTTCAAAGTAGCCAAAATTCCAAAGCTACAATTCAAAATTTAAACTAAATAAATGTTAAGAGCCCTAATTTTATTTCTTCCAACATGGAGAGATGATTGAGACATACTCTGATAACACAGGAAAATGTGCCCACCGCATAAAACTACTGATTTAGTGAAAATAATTTTTAAATGGCTATAAAATATTTGTTTTATTTTTATCACAAGGCATGAAAACTGATAAAATTCCTGTTAAATTATAATAAAAATTAATAATGAACTCCAAGAAGCCCAAAATAGCATGTGAATTTAAGGAAAAAAAATATGCTAAATCTTCTTAGAAATAGCAAGTGCTAAGACTTGATTTGAGTTGGTATTAACTAACTAATATTGGCACTTTCAACAGGAAAGGACTCACTGTGGCAGCACTAAAAAGTTGGAACTAGCCTGGGATGAACTGTGGCTGCTCCATTCACTGGAATTTCCCTTAGGGCTTTCTGTTCTAGATGATTTCCAACCACATATGTGGCCAATTTCCCGTCATGTGAGCCAAATGTCATCCTGAAATGATCTTCCTACTCCATTTTGTAAACTTAAGAGCAAAGTTAGTCTTGTTTAAAATAAATGGTTTTATTTTGCTATTATGCTATAAAGAAATGAGATTTGAAATTCTGTTCATTTTTATCTTTTGTGATTGGTTTATATAAGGGATACTTAAAATTACTTATTAAATATTTGCCAGTAAATGGATGAATCTGGAGAGTATCATACTAAGTGAAATAAGTCAATCCCCAAAAAACCAAAGGTCGAATGTTTTTGCTGATATGTGGAAGCTAAAGCACAATAAAGGTGAGGGAAGAAGAGAACTTCAGTAGATTAGATGAAAGGGAATGAAGGGAAGGGAAAGGGGATAACAACAGGAAAGAGAGTAGAATGAATCTAACAATTCTCCTGTGTACATACATGAAAATACCTAAGTGAATCCCAACATGGTGTACACCCACAAGAATGGGGTCCTAATTAGAATAAGATATATTCCATGCTTGTATAATTATATCAAAATGGATTCTACTGTCATGTGTAACTAAAAGGAACCAACTGAAATTGCTTATTAAAGAATGTTTTGTCTCCTTCATTACAGCTAGTATATACAGATGTTAAGATTATCTTCAAAATGATGTCATTATTTTTTCAGAGTAGTAAATTTTACAGTCATATTTTATAAGAAGATAATGAATTTCACATACAAAATGTAGGTTTTATGACTTTTTTCATGTGTAAAATTAGAGAGGTGAATATAAAATATTCTAGGATCATGTTTAGGTATAAAATTCATTAAATGAAAGATTGCAATTCAGAAATAAATCAAAATAAAGCCCATAATTGTTCTTCAATATTTTGCTGCCATTTAATCAAATCTACTCAGAAGCCTGTCAAAGTTTCAGTTCATAACAATTTTGTTCAAATATTTATAGCTTAAATGAAATTTTAGATTTTGATGAAATATAATATTTGATAATATTATGTACATTGCTTTTCTTTTATCAAAATTTGTGTCTACACATAGAAATCTATACTTCTTATTCTGGTAAATCTGTGATATAAATATTAGAACTCTATTATACATTGGTTTTAATAATTTTCCAATCTAGAGCATATTTTTTAACATAAGGACAATAACCATCATATAATATACACTATATATGTGTACATATATATATATATAAAATGAGTTAATGAATTATAATTAGGCATAATATCTCATAGTATCTTACATATAAGGTACTCAATAAATAACTGCTGATTAGTGACTTATTAGACAAATATAAAAAATGGTCTTAAGGGATTTGGAGATTTTGGTGTTTTGTTTCTCTGAATTTTTTTAAAATACTAAACTAAGATATTTTCTTTAGAAAAATTGACAGCTTGGAGGATTTTGTACGTTTTCAAATATAAGCAATTAACAAGGATGAGAAATACTTTTAGTTGCCAATGTAGGATTCCTATCAAATGTACAGATATAATGTAATTCCTGGAGAGTTATTTGTATTTCTTTATTAAATTTTCACTTTATTTTTGCTACATTCCATCTAGAGTTGTCTCAATGAATGAGAAATACAAAATGCAAATGACTATGGTAGCGGTTCTCATGACTGGGTTCTCCTGGAATCACTTGGTCACCAGTCTCTGTAATGGAAAAAAAGACTATGAGTAAGAAGCCCCAAGAAGTTCATATCTCTAAAGATCAGGGGATATTGGACTTTCGAGAATCCTACTGTTCCCTGCCCCAACTGAAACAAATACAGGTAAAATTCCGTCCTAGACTGCTTTCATGAAAAATTGCTGAAACATATAACAAAATACAGTTCCTCAAACAATAAGCAGTCCTTTATCATACATCTTTTTTTGGGGGGATTGTCCTAAATGTAATAAAATAACCACCATTCTATTATGTAAAGAAAAAAGTTCTCAATAGACATGAGATGGCACAGCTCAATTGACACAGAATAGTCTGAGGAGGCAATATAAAACCAGAGAAACGGTCCAATAAAAATATAAGGAAAGTCTATAAATTATATGTTTATACTTATATAAGTATATAAACTCAAAAGTTCATTTTTTGAAAAATAATTATGATGAGCCCTTTAATTTTAAATTTTTGAGTAGTCACATTTAAAAACTTAAAAGAAACTGATTAATTTTAGTGTATTTTCTTTAACCAAAATATGCAAAATATTATTCATCATGTAATCAGTATTCCTAATGAGATATTTTAACTTCTCACACTATGTCTTTAAAATCTGGTTGTTGTTTTAAATTCATGGCACATCTCAATTTGGATGCCAGATTTTTTACAGCTAAAGTGAAATTTAATCCTATTGAACAATAGCTATGTTTAAGAGAAAAATGTTTTATTTTGCTGCAGTTTAAAACTAAAAATTATATTAACTAAATTAAGAATTCAGTCCCTCATTCCCACTAGCCATACTTCAAGTGCTTAATAGCCCACATGATGTTGGCGAGGTTGTGGGGAAAAGGGTACACTCTTACATTGCTGGTGGGAGTGCAAGTTGGTGCAGCCACTCTGGAAAGCAGTGTGGAGATTCCTTAGAAAACTTGGAATGGATCCACCATTTGACCCTGCTATCCCACTCCTTGGCTTATACCCAAAGGACTTAAAATCAGATTGCCTCAGTGATGCAGCCACATCAATGTTCATAGCGGCTCAATTCACAATAGCTAGATTATGGAATCAACCTAGATGCCCTTCAGTAGATGAATGGATAAAGAAACTGTGGTATATATACACAATGGAATATTACTCAGCCATAAAGAAGAATAAAATTATGGTATTTGTAGGTAAATGGATGATGTTGGAAACTCTTATGCTAAGTGAGATCAGCCAATCCCAAAAATCCAAAAGCCGAATGGTCTCTCTGATATATGAATGATGATGCATAATGTGGGGGGGAAAGATGGCAAGAATGGAGGAAAGATAGCTAGCATAGAGGGAAGGGAGGGGTGGGGGTGGGTGGGGGGTAAAATTAATAACAGAATGTGTGACATATACCATTGCCCTGTGTACATGCATGAACGCACAGATGGTGTGACTCTACTTTGTGTACAACCAGTGAAACAATAGCTGTACTCCATTTGTGTTCAATAAAAAAGAAAAAAAAAAAAAAAAAAAAAAAAAAAAAAAAAAAAAAAAAAAAAAAATAGCCCACATGATAAGTAAGTGTGTATTGGTCAGTGCAGATTTAGATCATTGATGACAAAATGAAGAGGCCTCTAATAATTTCAAATGAAATGAGAGGATCAGAAATGTGTAAGTAATTCTGTGTGTGCCTGAGTATCAAGAAAGAGGAATTGATCATATGCTGTCTTCTAAAAAGGTGAATAAATCACAATATTGTTAGCTTATGAAGGACAATTGCTTTATCAATTATTATGTAACTTGAAGACACAATCTTTATACCCTTATTACCAAAAAGACTCTTCCTTCTCTATTACTAAAAATATGATTATTAAAATCCCCAAGGAACCCTAAGTTAGCAGTCCTGCTTTGTCTCTCATCTCTCCCTACCTACCTACCTACTTCCCTAATGAGCACCAAGTAATATGCCTCTTCAAATATTTTAGATGTATTAAAAAATAATCTGTGCCTTTCTTTTCTTTAATTAAATTTTTTAGTTGCCAATGGAACTTTTATTTATTTATATGTGGTGCTGAGTATCAAACCCAGTGTCTCATACATGCCAGGCAAGTGCTCTAACACTGAGCCACAACTCCAGCCCCTTTGCAATTCCACTAACACTACTGCATCCCGACTTCTTGCTTCATCATATCACAAGCTGATTGCTACAAAAGCCATTTTATTCTTTTTCCATTCTAGTGTTTCCACGTAATTCACATGGTACAACTTCATTACATTAATCTTTTCTAAAACAAAATTTTCATGATCAGACGCCTTCATTAAAACATTCACTGACTTATCTATGTTTACAATAAACACCACATTATTCTGTTATTTTTTCCATCTTTTCATCATTTTGGACCAATTTAAACTTTTTTTCTCCAACAGTTTAACATTTTTCTATCTCCTCTTATCAATTGTCATTTCATCAAAAATCAGGGTTTTATATTACTCTACTTACAGAAGCCTCAATATGTTATGTTGTATTTTGCACAACAATGTACAGTAAAGATTTATTCATTTGAATCTCCAGCTTACAAATTGCCTTCTCATCTGTCTCCTGGATAGGAACATAAGTAGTTTAGACCACAGAGACAAATTTCATAGTATATACATGATACGTTTTTACTACTCAAAGCATTTTGTTATATTAATTGTACTAATTGGTAAAGAGCACTATGTCCAATATATTTTTAAACTCATGATCAACATGATAAATACAGCCCTCAGAAACAGACTTCTTTTTAAGCCATCATGTAACTGTTTCTCCAGCTGCAAAGAATTTTTAGTAAACCAGTGCTTGAAAAGAAGCAGAAAGAAAGTAATATTAAAATTGCACCAAAATTCAAAAGGAGTGTTGGCAACTTCATGCCACCAGCAGATATTAAACTTCTTATCTTGAGAGCGCAAAGTGGTTTTCTACCAGTTTTCTAGAAGAGAGTGCTAAAAGAGAAATTGTTGGTTCCTTTATTTTTGTATGGGGGATGAAAGCGGGGACTCTACCACTCAGCTATACCCCCAGGCCTCTATATTTATTTTGAGACAGGGTCTAGCTAAGTTACATAGGCTGGCCTCTCTCAGCTTCCCAAGTAGCTTGTATTGTAGGTGTGTACCACTGTTCACAGCAAGGTAAATAATTTGAACAAATTTCTTCAATGAAACTTAAAGCCCATGGACAAATAAAACTTTTTATCTTTAAGAAAAGTCACATTTAATCTTTGAAAATTCTAGGAATAAATAGGCAAAGATAGGATCATGAATTATTAGAAGGTACTTTGTTTAAAGAATTGAAAAATATAGTCACAGCATTAAATTCTCTTCATGTTTATAAATTTATTTGATTTTCATTATTTGTGTATTCATCTCAATCCTTGACATACTCATTTGCTAGACATGAAAATAGTGGTTATTTAAGAGGTTTTAATGAGTAACATTTTTGAAATATCTCTTATGAGTACAAATATTTCCAAATCAAAGAGAGAAACCTTTGAACCTTTGAATGGGTAGACGCAATGAAACTCCAAGCATTTCTCCAAGTTTTTTTAAGTATGCCTACTTTTTTTCACTAAATGAATACAACAATTTTTAAAATGTGCATGTGTGTGTGTATGTGTGTGTGTACTAGCACACACACAATACAGAAGCATTTCATAGTGGCACATTTTTAGTGCACTTCCAAAGTGCTACAATAATTGTCATTCACAGACATCTACATGCAAACACTACTAGACTAGTACACCAGAGCAAATAAGAGTTATTTGCAGAACTTACTGGCAAAAACTTTTTTAAAAATGGAAATAATGAAACAAAAATCCATTTCTCATCTGAAATGTATAGGAAAATAACCTCCTTTATGATCTGAATCATATATACACAAAATATAATCTAAGCTCAGAAAATAACTTCTTACTGTACACACGGAACTGTAGTGTATACTCAGCAATTGCGAAAAAAATGTCAAGAAAATTTTCCATGAGGAGAATGTCCGAGAAATAGTGGCAGGAAGGAGATTTATTCATTAAAAAAATATGAAAGCAATAGAATGCACAGTCAAGGAAATGGTGTGGGGAAAAAATAAACAGAAGGTAAAAGAAACTTTAAAGGAAAGGAACAACAAGTTACAACACAGGAATGAATCATAAAAGTTGTATGGGTAGACAGGGAGAGGTCAAAAGAATGTCTCTTCCTTATTTGAAGCTATATATAGAATTGTCAGGCATAGTCAAAACCCAGTTAGAATGTGGGTTGGTTAAATTATAATTTGAAACACAATATAGACTTTGCCACATCTACTTTACAGGGTAGCTGTGAACAAGACACAAATTGTGAAGATTGTCCACAAACTGCAAATTCTGTAAACAGAATTTATACAATATTCAGATCCAATCCTTCCTTTCCTTTAGGTCTTAGAAACTATAAACAATGAACTCCCCAGATCATAGTCCTCTGCTCCATTATCAGATTTTCATAGAACTGTAGGCTCCATGGTCACAGAGAAGCCTGACATCAAAAACAGCAAAGATGTTGACGAACGGATCAAATCCAGATGTATGCAGATAAACATGTCAGCAATGTCTCTGTTCCTGGCATTTCATACAACAATTTTGGATAGAAAATCATTCAGTGCAAGGAATAGAAATTCCTCTTCCAGCTTCCCCTAAACCACATATAGCTTTGTTGTCTGCACAAGAATAGGATTAATATCATGTTTCTCCCTTACATCGGGAAGAACTGGTAGAGAAAAAAAATATATATAAATTCATATTCCAAAACACATGATATCTTTACTTATATGTTGAAACTGGAGCAGAAGAAAAGTTTAAGGTATGTTAGTTATGTGCATGCATTCCTATGATCAGTTAACAGCTAGGAAACTGAGGTTCATTGAGACTAACTTATTCGAGACCATTTGTCCAATACCACAAGAGCACAAACTGGACACTGTTTCTGATTCATGACAAAGATGTGGCTGGCAATTCCACAGCCTCCCATCATGAAAAAAGATCAAGAAGATGAACAGTGATGAGAGCCAACCCATTTCTTTCCTATTTTTTTCTTGTTAGTTTTATTTACAGTTAAGAAAGTATTTTGGCATTTAATACTATTTCTTCTAAACTTCTGAAAGTGCTTTGAAACAGCATTTCCTCCTCCCCTAACTGTTGGTAATTCTACAAGAATAATTCAACACATCAGAATCAAAATTATCATGAATTAATTCACTGATCATCAGCAGCTGATAGAATCACAAAAAGGGAGAAAACCAGACATTATAAGTCACTAATAGAAGAACACAACCTAACCCATGAAATGGGCATGCCAAAAACTCATATATCAATCTGACTGAGTCTCTCAGAGCTAACCACTAAATTGAGAAAACAGATTAAAGAAAAGTGAACACTACCATGAGGATATAATCAGCAAAACATAGACAGTAGCAAGCTGTAGATATGAAATAACTTAATATTTTCAATGAATAAAATTATAAGAAAAAAAGATTGCACAAACTTAGACGGCTATAGATAAAAACACACTTGAGTATTATTTAAATTCTAAATTTAAAAACATCAAACCAAGAAGTATTTATGAGAAAATTGGAGGTTCAAAATGTGGCTGGATATTTGCTGATAATAAGGAATTATTGCTAATGTTAAGTATAATAATGGAATTTTTTTCAAAAAAAGCCTATATTTTTTAGATACATATTGAATGTTTATGATAAAATGAATTCATATCTGGGATTTGCTCAAAATTAATAACAAAGGCGGGGGAATGTACAGGAATCAAAATATTCATGAATAGAAGTTGGTTGCAAAGTAAATTGATGCTCATTATAACTTGACTTAATTTTAAGCATGTTTTTAAAAAAAGTAATATTATGACTAAAAGACACACCAAAATTTTTCAAGGAAGGAAACATTATAAAGGAATAAAAGTACTGAAAAGAGCTTAGAAACAATCCATTCAAACCACCTAACTTTATAAATAAGGAAATTAAGGCTCAGATAGGTTAAGTGACTTGCTCAGGGTCACAGAACTTGTCAGTTCCAGACTCAAGATCAGAACTTAAATCTCCAAGCTTGTAATCCAGGGATGTGTTCTTCTGCAAACCAGTGAAAAATGACTGCATTTAAGCATTCGGTTCAGAAGACCCTCAAAGTTGAGTGTTAATAAAGTAAGCCACATGGCAAGCAACAAATAGAGTTGGTTCATACCAAAAATGGGCTGCCAGTCACTG
>JAJEJO010041912.1:1545-46573 GCA_020662805.1 Glaucomys volans | reverse complement strand
ACAACAGATTGGTGTATTGTTTCCCAGTTCAAACTTCACCTAACCAACTGAGCTGCCCTGCATGCTTCTTTTCTCTGAAATGTCATTGGCCATGCTTGTGAGTGAGGGCTAATGTACTCAGCGAGTTGAGACAAGCAGGCGTGTCTTTGTAGAGTTATGTCCACCGGTCCTGTCCTAGGCTTGGTGACCCACATGTCCTCGTTCACATCCGAGGAGCATCACTCCCTGGTCCACTACAGCTGTTGGGGAACAATTTCCTGCAGGGGGTTCTGTTTCCCAGGAAATCATAATGCCTGCTATGGTCCATTGAGCACATCACCTACTTGCAGACTTGGACAGTTTGTGAGTCTGACAGGTAAACAAGGTCCTTTATCTTGGATGAAGTCTGCTGTCTCAAATTCTAAGGGGATATGCCCACTACACACCATGATTTCTCCTTCAAGATCTCCTTTTCAGTCAAAAAAGACCCCTGGGACTGACATGCATTCTCTTCCCTCTTCCCAGCATAGCTGGGCAGAAACATTTCTTGAAGGGTCCTCCACAGAAAACCACCTTTTCCAAACACTCACATGAGGTCAAAGCAAGGTCCAGAACCTCTACGGGGCCATGCATTTGTCCCAAATGTTTGGGTTATACTCCAGCAAAAGGCAAGGAGGGATGAAAAGAAAGAGACAGGTCTGAGAATTCTGTGAGGGTAAGATCTTGGTGTTCATGTGAGAGGGATTCCTTCAATTTCCTTTGGTCAGAAAGACCAGAGCATAAAGTATTTCCCACAAATGACTTCTTCTCTTACTGCCACATTCCTCCATGGTTCCCTTGGATAATTATCTGCTAATTTAGGAGTTATAGCTTGCTTTTCACTTAAAGAGACAGGGATAAACGTTTGTCTCTTCCTGACTATCTAGATACACAGATTTGACCTGCAGTAATGGTTTCTGACTTGATTGTTTGACAAAGCCATCTACAGCATTTGATAGAAATTGTTTGGCTCTGCATTAGGGTGGTTTTTATGCAAAGCATATCACCTATTCAGGCCTGCAGTATGTGAAGTTATCTACCTTAAGGAGACTCTTCAGATTTTGCCAACCCTAAAGTATCTCAACCTTTCCTCTTCTGTTCAATCAAGTGAACACAAAATGGTTGGATAATTCTAAGATTTAATTGAAAGCCAAATCTAAAGAGAATATTCAGAAGGCAGCTGCAGTAACAAAAAAAGTGATTCATGAAAGATCTAGAATTCTTCAGTTTCAGTATTCCTGAAATTGAGACAACACTGAGGAAGTCAGAGGTTCTAACATTCTCATTAATATACTGGCAAGTGTATTGCATCAGCAAGTTTCACAAAATTAAAATGCTCACCAGGGTCTATAATTATTTCTTCTCCATTTTTGGTTTTTGATGTTCAGGTTGAGCACGTATTGGAACTTCATTTTTGCCTTTCAGCAGGGAATAACATCCAAAAATCACAGACAGTCTCCAGTGTTTTCAAAGGAGATGCATTCTGTCATGCAGTGCACTATCTCTGCAAAAGAATTGGCTTCTACATTTCATTGTCCAACACAGCCACAATATCAACTTGAGAATCAAGAGATGTAGACAATACACAGTGCCATGTGACCCCAGCTATACACAATTTATTGTGCTTTGCATGTTTATGAGACATCATTTATTAAAGACTTGTAAGGATTGGTATTGAATGCATAAGTTAACTTCCACAGATATCATTCAGCAGCCACAGGGCTTATGTAAAACATGGATTCTGTGTATCACACGACATCCATGTTCATTACTCATGAAGCATTTTTTTTGGACTTTTGTTAATTTTGAGTGATGTCTTAAGAGACATCCCCGTGTAGGGATGTGTGAAGGATAGTAGTCTCTGATTTTGATCAAGGAAATAAGAAATATTTGATTCTGATGTCAGTCCATGGTGACCTAAGGAAGCCTGTTCAAAATAATCCTGTCGAAGAAATTAAATCAGAGACATTAGTTACATGACAGGTTGGGTGTGGATGCCTGTAATTACTGCAAAGGTCTTGAAATATTGAAATATTGTAGGATCTCCTTTTCTTGTACCACAGATCCTTTCAAACATTTCATACTTATGTTGCTTTCTCTGTTTTTCATGTTCCCACATTTTGTGTCTTCATTGTAACAGAATTTTTTTTGTTTAGAATTGTGATATTGTGTTGCACTCTTTATTACCAGAGGCATCAATCAGTGTCCAAAAGCAAATTTGTACTCTTGCAAATTGAAAGGCTTAGGTGTACTTGCTGTGGAGAAGGAAGGCCTATATGAACAAGTAATTGCCAGGAAAGCTAAATCTGCATATGCTTAATGAGTTATCCCTTGTAAATCTAATGATAACGTTCACATTGTGGAGGGCTTTTATGTCCTCAAAAATTGCACTTGTGATCAGTAACTATCCTTGCTTACAGAAAGATCTGGCCCCTACTTCTTGCTGTATTTACAAAGCAATTTGCAGCTGAAGAAAGCTCCTGGAATGTTTGTGGAGACCACTCACAAGAAAAATCCTCTTTCAGAGTACCTTCCCAGAAGTTCATTTTGCTCTCCAGCACTCTTCTGCACCTCTCTTGGTGACCCACCTGTTCTCAGACACCCCCACATCTTTTCTGCTCCAATGCACCTTGTGGGGACAAGATACATGCAGGGGGTCCCCATTCCCAGGAAATCTTAAGATTTCACAAGAAATATACTTTAATCCTCCCTGTTTGAATAATCAACATCCAGCTTTTCTACCATTCCTCTGTTACAGACGGATGCATGTTAAAATTTTGTGTGATGCCTGTAGCATGTGCTCCTCTTGCCCTAATCAGGCACTTGTGCCATCTATCAATTTCACGGTTTTGGAGGATCATTTTTCCAGGGTACATGACACTGGCCTTTTGTTGGCATCTTCAAGCTGCTGCTTAAGGTATCCTTGGAAATGTGCCATGGGATCTTTGTTCACACAAGTGATAGAGAAGTCAAGAGAATTATACCTTAACTGAAGACAGATTCTGAAGATGTTTCTGCATCAGTGGGTGAGCTAATGGTCCCCTTGGAAAATAATAGCAAGAAAATTTCTGAGTGCAATAATTGTATGCAACAGTAGAAGTGTTGTGGCCTGGCCAGTTTAGTGAGTATAGAATATCTCTCCTCAATTGCCAGCAAACACTTTGCCTCTATCCGAAGTATTTAGTGATGAACTTCCACCTCTCCACAATGGGGAGTTCAGTGGCTCCTCATTTCTACTTAGGAATCCTACAACCCAGGTTCCAGCTGTCTCCTTTTGGGGCATTTGGGGAAAGCTGTGGTATCACATGGTGGGGCAGTGTTGCTTCCCAGTTCCAACTTGACCTATTACACTGAGTCATCCCACATGCTTCACTTCCCTGAAATGTCATTGGTCATCATTGTGAGGGGCTGCTAAGGCCCGAGGCCAGTTTCCCAACTCAGCAAGTACCAAGAGAGTCCAGAACAGCAGGAGAGTCCTCGTAGGTCCATGACACTGGGTTCAGTGGTAGGCTTGGTGACCCACCTGTTCTCAGACACTCCCAAGACTTTTCTGCTCCAATACAACTGGTGGGGACCAGTTGCATGCAGGGGGTCCCCATTCCCAGGAAATCATAATGCCTCCTTCGGCCCAGTGAGCACATCGCCCCCTTGTGAACATGGATGGTATGGCAAAATGTCAGGTTTCAGCAGTGTCCTTTATCATGAATGAATTCTGATGTCTCAAACTGGCCAAAGAGACATAACCACTACACACTGTCATCCAACTTCTACTGTGTTGAGGCTAGGAATGCATTTGTGGCCAACAAAATACCCCTGAGACTTGCCTGCTCCATCCTCCCTCTTTGAAGCATAGCTAGTCAGGAGCTTATCTTGAAGGATCCTCTGCAGTAGCCATAACCTGAAGAGATTCCAGTTGCCATGGCAACCCTGATGAAATTGTGCTGTCATTTGGCATTTATGAGACTGCAGGCAGTATGTGCAGTGCATATAGAATGACACTGAATCCAGTCATGAAAACACTTGTTGCTCAAGACCCAGTAACAAGCCCCAGAAAGAGAAAAAAATCTGCATTCTCCTACATGAGCAAGAAAATTCCACAGCCTTCCAAATAAAACACTCACATGCCAGCACCTTCCTCCTTGCATACTAAACTTCTCCTCTCTTTTGCTGTCATGTCTCAGGAGCACTGGGAAACAAGCTAAGCACCTTCCAGTATCACGACCTCTCCCACATTGTTCAATCAAGTGAACACAAAAAATTGGAAAAAGTATCAGTTTTTGTGGCAAGCTCTTCTAAAGAGAATATTCAGCAAGTAGCTGTGATGACATGAAGAAGGGTTTCTCCAGTAACCTTGATTCCTTAAGATTCAGTGTGCCTGAAGATGAGACATATCTCAACAAAACAGAGGTGGATACATTCTCAATATGCAGGCAAGTGTACTGAATCAGCAAGTTCTACAACATGAAAATGCTCATGCGAGCCTAAAATGGGTTATTTTCCATTTTTGGATTTTGAAGTTTAGGTTGAGCATATATTGGGACTTCGTTGTTGCCTTTCAGCAAGGAATGACATTCCAAATATCGATGGCACTAGTGCTTGCAATGGAGATGCTTTCTGGGGTACACTGCAGTCTCTCCACAAAATTGTGGTGTTGTACACCACAACTTTGTCCAACAAAAACACAAGGTCAACTTGAAAGCCAAGAGACACAGAAATATCCCAGCTGCACATGGCCCTGATTGTACACATTATATTGTTTCCCTTTCATACTCACCAAATTCACCTAGGCACACCACACGCTCCTCTTCTCTGAAATGACCTTAGCCATCATTGGGAGAGTGGCTGCTAATGCCCTAGGACAGTTGGCACACTGAGCAATGTAAACAATGAGTCCTGACAACTAGGAGTGTCTTTGTAGGGTCATGTACTGGGGCCTGTGCTAGGCTTGGTAACCCACCTGTCATGGGTCATGCCTGCTTTTCTTTCTGGTCCACTCTTCCAGGTGGATACCAAGTGCTTGTGGAGTGAACCCATTCCCAAGAAATTATAATGCCTACTGCAGCCCAGTTAGCACAGCGTTTCCTCATGGATATGGATGTTATTTTATCCTGTTGCTTTCAGCAGGGCCCCTTATCTTGCATGAAATGGGATGTCACAAAGCCAAAGCGGACATGCCCACTACATACCCTGATTCCCCATCTCCTGTGTTAACAGTTTTGGATGACATCTGTGGCTAAAACAAGACACTGGGACTCCTCTGATCCCTATTCACTATTCCCAGAACAGCTTTGCAGGGGTTTTTCTTGAGGGTTCCTCTGCCATAGAAAAAATTTGAAGAAAATCTGGTTGCCATGGCAGCTTTGATGCCATTATGCTGTCATATGGCCTTTCTGTGATGGTAGGCAGTATGTGCAGTGAAGATACGATGAGATTCAAGCTATTCAGTGAAACACATGTTTCCCATTGTCCAGTATCAAGGCCTGGAGTGAGAGAAAACCTGCATTCTCCTACATGAGCAAGAGAATTCCACATCCATCCAAAGCAAACTCCCTCATGCCTCTCTGCATACTAAAGCTCTCATTTTTTGCTTTCCTGTCTCTAAAGCACTGAGAAACAAGTTAGGCTTATCTTGAGTGGGACCAAAACCAGGGTGGCAGAAATTTGTGGAGAAATGAAGGTTTGACAATTCAAAGCAGAGGACTTTCTGCAAATTATCTCACTGTAAGAAAAGTTGCAATGAAGTACTGTAAACATAAATACTGGAAGTTTGAAACCCGATTGAAGATGTTTTTTTCCTCTGGGCAAATATTACTCATGGATTCACAGATTCTGTGAGATATCTGCTCTTCCAAATCCCTATACATATTTCCACACTGCCTCACCAAGATGATTCCCTAATTCAGAAACAGACGTATCCCATGAAAATCACTTGCTAATGCCCTAGGCGTTTGCCCACTCAGCAATATACCCAGACTTGTCCCAGGAAAGCAACCTTTTTCAAGGACTACTTATCTGAGGTGAAAACTAAGGTTCAGAACCTCCACGTGGGTATGCATTTGGCCCAGTTGTTAAGAATGTACTCAAGGAAAAGGTCAGAAGGAAAGAAAAGAATGAGACAGTTGTGAGCAGTTTGCATGTTCAAATTTCGTGTAATACCCTGTAACAATATGCTCATCCTGCCCTCATCAGGCAATTGTATCATCCTTCAGTTTCATATTTTTGGGGGATTATTGTTCCAGGGTGTTTGACACTGGCCTGTAACTGGCATCTTAAAAATGTGTGCTAAGGTGTATTTGGAAGTGTTTAGAGAGTCCTTGTTTAGACAGGTGATTGGGAGGTCAAGAGAACTAAAACTTAAGTGAAGATGCAATATGAAAGTATTTCTGCATGAGGGGTGAGTTAAAGGGCCCTGTGGGAAATCATAGGCAGAGAATTTCTGAGCACACCGTAATTTTAAGACAACAGCAGTGGAATTGGGCCTGCCAGCAACTTGTTAGCCTCCATCCTAATTGATTACTTATGAACTCCCTCCTCTCTACATTGGGGAGTTCAGTTTCTCCTCACTTGTACTTAGAAGTCTGAAATCCCAGGTTCCAGCTGTCTCCTGTTGAGGCATACATGGAAAGGTGTAGCATCAAGCCAGTGTTGATGTGTTGCTTCCCATTTCATTTTCACCTAACCCACCTAGTCCCTCCATGTGCTCCTCTTCTCTGAAATGACCCTAGTCATCATTGTGAGTGGCTGCTAATGCCGTAGGCAAGTTTGCTCATGGAGCAATATATGCAGTGAGTCTACACCAGAAGCAGTGTCTTTGTAGGACCATGCCACTGAGGCCTGTCGTAGGCTTGGTAAACCACCTGTCCTGGGGTACCCCTACTTCTCTCTCTGGTCCACTCTTCTAGGTGGGGCTTGAGTGCTGCAAAGGGTCCCCATTCTCAAAAAAATAAAATGCCTGTTGTGGCCCAGTGAGCACACCACCCCCTGTGTTTGTAGACCATATTTCATCCTGTCAGCTTTCAGCAGGGTCCATTATCTTGGATGAAATGGAATGTCACAAACCTCAAGGGAACACACCCACTACACATGTTGATTCCTTTACTCCTTTGTTAAGAGGTTGCAATGATATTTGTGGAGAAAGCAAGACTTTGGAACTCACCTGATTATTTTCCCTTTTCCCAGAACAACATGTGTTGTGGATTGGGCCCCTCTGACTTTGAGATATTTGACTCCATCCAAGATAAAGGAATCTGCTGAAGCCTGACCCACTGCCAAACTTCCAAGTCCATGAAGGGCTGATGTTGTCCACTTGTACACAGGAAGGATCGTGTTATCCTGGGAATGGGGAATCTGCTGCAGGCAATTGGTCCCATCCAGGCATAGTTGACTAGGGAGTGATGTAGGGATGCTGGAGGATGCATGGATCTCCAAACCTAGCACAGTACACAGGGATATGGTCCTACAAAGACACTCATCCAGGTCTGGAATCACTGGGCATATTGCTGTGTTGGGAGATTGGCCTTGAACCTCAGCAGCCACTTGCAATTATGATCCATGAATTCCACTTCAGAGCACAGGAGCATGTGTTCTATTGAGTGTGTTACATGAAGTCTGAGCTGGAAAACATCACATCAACTCTGGTGTGATGTCAAACCTTCCATGAATGCACCAACAGGATATAGTTGGAACCTGGGATTTAGGATTTCTAAGTAGAAGTAAAGTGATGCTGATCTCCGCAATGTTCAGAGGAGGGATTTAATCACTAATAATTTTGGAAGGAGATGAGCAGGTTACTAGCAATAGAGGAGAGCCATTCTATACTCACACCACCAGTCTGTACCCATCATCTCTTCAGTCTCCTTACAATTATTATGCACTCAGAAATTGTCTTGCTGTGATTTTCCAAGGGGGCTTTCCACTCACTCTTTGATGCAGGTACACCTTCAAAGTGTGACATCACTTTAGGCACAATTCCCTTGAACTGCCGATCGCCTGTCTGAGAAAAGTCCCTATGGCACATTTCTGAGGATCCCTTAAAAAGCAGCTGGAAGATGCAGACTACAAGTCAGTGTGAGAGAACTTGGCACAACCATACCCCAAGAACTAGAAACTGAGGTATGAAACAAGTGCCTATTGAGGACAGGGATACCTGGGCCTCAAAAGATACAGTGACACAACTTTACATGACCCCTGTGGCTGCTGAATGATATCAGTGGAAGTCAATTCACATATTCAGTGCCAATTCATTCAATTCCTTAATAAATGATGTTGGTAAAAATGCAAAGCAAAAAATTGAGTAAATCAAGGACAACATACCTGGTTATGTCTAAATCTCAGTGTTTTCAAGTTGATAGTATGGTTGTGTTGGAAAATGTGAGATATAGAAGTCAACTTTTTTGGCAGAGAGTCTGGAGTGTGCCCCAGAAAGATTTTCCTTCAAAATCCTAGTGCAGGTGATATTTTGAATGTCCTTTCTTGCTGAAAGACAACAATGTAGTGCTAATAGGTGCTAAACCTGTTCTTCAAAATGCAAAAATGGAAAATAATCAATTCAGACCCTGGAGAGCATTATCATGTTATACAACTTGCTGGTTCAATCTACTTGTCTGCATATTAATGAGACTGTTATAAACACTATGTCCCTCAGATTTGTCTCATTTTCAGGAATTCTGCTTCTTAAGAAATCCAGGTCTCTGGGGAAGCAGGTTTGGCTGGACACAGAAGCTTCCTGAATACTTTCTTTAGAATGGGCTTCTCTTAAATCTGATACTTATCCAACCATGTTGGTATCACTTGATTGATCAGAAGAGGAAATGTTGAGACCCTGGAGGGTTGGCATGATGATCTGAAGAGACTCTTTAAGGTAGATGCCTGCTTTTTCTGCAGTCTTGGTTATGGGATATGCTTTGAAGAAAAACCACCCCAAGGAATATCCAAATAATATCTCAAATTCTGTAGGTAGATTCCTTGAACTATCCATCAAGCATCTTTTGTTGCAGGTCAAATTCCACTGTCTAGGTAGAAATGGGGAAAGAAATATTTATTGTTGTCCTATTAGGACTAAGAGTGTTGTAGCTGCTCAATGAGAAGACAATTAACTGAGGGAAACATGGAGTCATATGGAAGTAGGAGAAGTAGGCATTTGTAGACATTATTATATACTCTGGTCTTTGGATCACAGGAAACTGAGGAAATCTTTCACATCTGAACACCAAACACTTGTAATCCAAACGTTTCATGCCAATCTCTTTGTTTTATTTCTTCTGGGTTTTTCCTTGAGGAATATTTAACCAGGGGGTCCAAAGGCATATCCCAGTGGAGGTGATGGATCATTCTTTTCTCTTCTTATATGTATGCATGCTTGGAAAATGTTGAATTCCTGGACAGACGCTGTTTCTCTGAATAAGGGAATGTTTCACCAACTTCACGGGCACAATCTGTAAATATGTACTGGGAATGAGAAGAGGTGTTGGATCACAGAATCTATGAACACATGAATAATGTTGTTCAGAGGTAAACAGTCCCCATTCAGATTGCAAACCTCCAGTAGTTAAGTGTGCAGAAATTCCTTTCAACGTTCTTTGCAATGAGACTATTTGCAGAATGTCCTGTCCACTGAACTCTCACTCATTCATTTCTCAACAAAATGCAGCTATTCTGGGTTTATTCCATTCCAGAAATGCATAATTAATTTTCTAGTGCTCCTGACACATGCACACATAAGAGAGGGGGGATACACTTTGTAGAGTGGAAGGGCTAGCATGCCAGAGAGTTTTGTTTGGAAGGGCATGGAATTTTCTGTCTCATGTAGGAGAATGCAGGTTTTTTCTCTCCTAAGGACTTGTTTCTGGGCCTTGGGCAATTTTGGTTTCCATGCATGGCTTGGCTGTCATCCTAGCTATGCTGCACATACTGCATGCAGTCTCAGAAAAGCCATATAACAACACAATGTCATCATGGTTTCCATGGCAACTGGAAACTCTTCAGGTCATGGCTGCTGCAGAGAAATGGTCAAGAAAATGGCTGGTCATGTTATGCTGGTAGGAGTGAAGGGGAAGCAGATAAGTCCCAGTGGTCTTTTTTTTTTTGCCACAAAAGCAGTCCTAACCTCAGGACAGGAGAAGAGGAATAAGCATGTGTGTGTGCAGGGCGCATCTGGCTTTGGGACATCTGGTTCCATCCAAAATAAGGGAGTCTGTTGAAGCATGACAGGCTGTCATACCATCGATGTCCACGAGGGGCCGATGTACTCACTTGGTGGAAGGAGGCACATGATTTCCTGGGAATGGGGACTTTGTTTTAGATAATTGGTCCCCACCAGGTGTAGTGGACAAGGAAGTAATATGAACATTCCCAAGTTGTCTCATCTTCAAGAATATTGAATCTTAAGATATCTAGGTCCTTGGGGAAGCAATTTGTCCTGTCATCACAGCTTCTTGCTGAATAGTCTCTAGATTCTCTTTAGATTTGGCATCCAGTTAAATCAGAAACTTATCCAACCATTCTGGGTTCACGTGATAGACCAGGAGGAAGGTTGAGATATTGAAGTCTTGGCATGATCTGAAGAGGCTCCTTAAGTTAGATGACTGCATGTTCTGCAGACCTGACTATGTGATATGCCTTGCAGAAAAGCCACCCTGAGGCAGAGTCAAAAATTTTCTATCAAATTGTGTAGATCACTTTGGAGAACAATCCAGCCAGAAATCTTTGTTACAGGTTAATTTTCAATGTCTAGGGAGTCATGAGTAGAAAAAGGTTTATCCAACAGCTGGGCGCGGTGGCGCACGCCTGTAATCCAAGTGACTTGGGAGGCTGAGTCAGGAGGATCGTGAGTTCAAAGCCAGCCTCAGCAACTTAGCGAGGCCCTAAGGAACTCAGTGAGACCCTGTCTCTAAATAAAAATACAAAATAGGACTAGGGATGTGGCTTAGTGGCCAAGTGTCCCTGAGTTCAATCCAGGGTTTATCCATTTCCCTTTAAGTAAAAGCAGAGCTTTATTTCCTCAATGAGGAGACAATTAAGAGGAAACAATGGAGGCATGTAGTAGTAGGATAAGTAGGTATTTTAGGACATATTATTTGCTCTGGTCTTTGTGCCCAAAGGAAATTGAGGGAACCTATAACACCTGAACACCAAGCCCTTAACATCACAAACTGCTCTTGCCTGTCTCTTTTCTTTCATTCCTCCTGGTCTATTCCTTGAGTAAATTCTCACCAGCTGGTCCAAATACACACCCCAGTGGATGTGTGGGGCTTTAATTCTCACCTCGGTATGTTGGCGCTTGAAAACTTTGGTTTTCCTGGAAAATGTCTGTTTCTATAATTAAGGAATGTCTCAGCATCATAATTAAGCAGTATGTAAATTTGTATAGGGAAAGGAAAAAGGTGATGTCTCACAGGATCTGCAAATCCATGAATAATATTTGCTAAGGAAACATGATTCACATTCAGTTTTCCAACGTCCAGTAGTTATGTTTGCAAGCATTCCTCTCCACATTCGTTGCAGTGAAATTATATGCAGAAAGTCCTATCCATTGACGTTGTCAATACTTAATTTTTCCACAACATGCTGCTGCACTAATTTGATTCCATCCAAGAAATGCCTAACTTGTTTCATAATGCTCCTGATACAAGAGAGAAAGAGAGAGGAGAACTCCAGTATGCAGAGGGGAAGTGGCTGACATTCAGGAGCTTGGTTTGGAAGGGTGAGAAATTCTCTGACTCATGTAGGAGAATGCAGGCTTTTCTCTTTCCAGGACCTGTTGATGGTACTGGGCAACATGGGTTTAAAAGAATGAATTGGCTGTTACCCTGACTGTGCTTCACATATTGCCTGAAGTCACAGAAAGATCATATGATAGCACAATGGCATCAGTGTTGCCATGGGGACTGGAAAGTCTTCAGGTTCTGGCTACATCTGAGGAACTGTGAAGAAAAACTCATGCCCAGCTGTGCTGGAAAGAGGAAGATGATGCAGGTGGGTCCCAAGGGTCTTTTTTTTTTTTATCAAAAATGCGATTCTAAACTCTTGACTCAGGAGAAAAAGAATCAGCGTGTGTAGTGGGCTTGTCTCCTTGGGTTTTGATACATCAGACTTTATTCTCAAAAGGAAACCTGTTGAAACCAAAGAGGTTGCCATGCCATCCATGTCCGCTAGGGGATGATGTGCTCACTGGGGCATAGCAGGCACTATGATTTCCTGGGAATGGGGACACCCTGCAGTCAAATCATTCCCCCAGTTGTAATGGAGCAGGGAGAGAAGCAGGGTTGCCTGAGAACATTTGGATCACCAAGCCTGGAACAGGCCCCAGGGACATGACCCTACATAGACACTCATGCTGGTCTGGACTCACTGGGTACATTGCTGAGTTGGGAAATTGGCCTAGGGTATTAGCAGTCATTCACAATGATGGCCATGATATTTCAGAGAAGAGGAATATGAGGGCAGCTTAGAGGGTTAGGTGAAGTTTGAACTGGGAAACAACACACCAACTCTGGTGTGATGCCACATTTTTCCACTATTGCCTCCAAAAGAGACATTTGGAACCTGGGATTTAGGACATCTAAGTAGAAGTGAGGAGCAACTGAGCTCCCCAGTATGGAGAGGAGGCACTTCATCACTAAACATTTATGATGGAGGCTAGCAAGATGCTGGCAAATTTGAAGGGACATTCTATGTTCACTCCATAGGCCAGGCCCCATCACTGATGTTGAACTACAATTATAGTGCACTCAGACATTTTCTTGTTATGAATTCCAAGTGGCTCTTTAACTCACCCCTTCATGCAGAAACACTTTCACAATATTTCTTTTCTTAAGGTGTAATTCTCTTGAACTCCCTATCACCTGTCTGAATAAAGACCCTCTGCACACTTCCAAGGGCACCTTAACAAGCAACTTGATGTTGACTATTGGCCAGTCAACATCATTGGTCAAACACCCTGGAAAAATGATCCTCCAAACACAAGAAATTGAGAGAGAAAACAAGTGCCTGATGAGGACAGGACAAGCATATTTGTACAGGGCATCACACGAATTTGATATGCATCTGGCTGACAGAGAGGAATGATACAAAGGTTGGACATTGAATATTCAAACAGGGATGAGAAAAGGATATACTTTGTGCATGAAATACAGAAGAGTGCTGGAGAGGAAACCAATTTCTGTGAAGAAACTCTGAAAGATGTTTTCCTTGTGAATTGTCTCCCCAAATATTCCAGGAACTCTCTTCAGCTGCAAATTGCTATGCAAATACTGCAACAAATAGGAGTCAGTTTGCTCTGTAAACAAGGATTGTTACTGATCACAAGTGTGATTGCTGAAGACCTAAAGTCCCTACCCCATTGCTGACTCCATCCTGAATATTACAAGGGATACCTCTCTAAGCATATGCAGATTTATATTTCCAAGCATATGACCTGGTAGGGAAGGCCTTCCATCACCAGAGTACATATAACCAGGACTTCAATTTACAGAAGTACAGATTTGCATTTGGGCCACTGAATGATGCCAAAGAAAATAAAGTGTGGAGCAGAACATTGCAATTCTAAATGAAAATATCTCTGCTAAAATGCAAGTATGAAGATACAATAACTACAAAATCCTAACTTGAATATCAGAGAAAGCAATGGATGTATGAAAATGTGATAGGACTTATGGTACAGTTAAAGGAGATCCTACAGCATTTTGAAATTCAAGGTCCTTATTTGTGCCAAGTAATTGCAGGCATCCAAGGTCCTTATTTGATGCCAAGGAATTGCAGGCATCCATACCAATTGTTCCATATAAATAATGCCACTCATTTCATTACTTCAATAGGATTATTTTAAATAGGCTTTCATGGGTCATCCCTGCATTAATATCACCATCACATCATTCCCATTTCCTTGTTAAAAATCAGAATACACTATGCTTCCCCCATTCCTACATGGCATCCCTTAAACATCCCTCACAATTAAAAAAATTTGAAAAAAATGCTTCATTAGAAATGAACTTGTTCTTGAGTGATACAGGGAAACCAAGCTCTATCTAGCCATTGTGGCTGCTGAATGATATCAGTAGAAGATATATTATGCATTCGGGGGTAATACACAGACTCTTTAATAAATGATATCTACAAACATGCAAAGAACAACACACTGAGTAGACGCAGGGCCAGGTGCAGCTGGGTTGGACTACAACTGTCAGTTCTCAAGTTCATATTGTGGTTGGTTTTGACAATATTGAGGTGTGGAAGCCTGCTTCTTTTGCAGGGAGACTGCTGTGCATTCCAGGCAGCCTCTCCTTCACAAACAGTAGTGCTGGTGATATTTAGTATGGCATTCCCTGTTTCTTGAAAGGCAACAATGAAGTACCGATATATGTTCAATCTGAATTTCAGAATCTGAAAACACAGAAGAATCCATTTTAGGTCCTGATGAGTATTTTGATGTTGTAGAACATGCTGATGCCAGATACTTGATAGCATATTAATGAGATGGTTACAACCTCTGCATTCCTTAGACTTGCCTCATCTTCAGGTATACTAACCCTAAGGTAATCTAGGTCTCTGTGCAAGCACTTTTTCTTGGAGCTACAGTTGTTTGCTGGACACTCTCTTTAGAATGGGCTTCCAATTACATCTGAGATTTTATTTCCAACCATTCTGTGTTCACCTGATTGGACAGATGAGGAAACGTTGAGATACTGGAGGGTTGGCATGACCTGATGAGTCTCCTTAAGGTAGATGGCTGCATGTTCTGAAAGCATGAATATGTGATATACTTTTCATAAAACCAACCTGAGGCAAATTCAAATAATTTCTTCTAAATTCAGTAGATGACTTTGAAGAACAATCCAGCCAGAAAATTTTGTTTCAGGTCAGCTTCCTATGTCTAGGGAGTCATTAGGAGACAACAATTTATCCCTGTCCTTTAATTAAAAAGAGAGTTGTAGTTTCTCAATGAACAGACAATTATTTGAGGGAACCATGGAAGCATATGGCAGTAGGAGAAAGAGGCCTTTTTTGGAAATGTATGTTCTGCTCATAGGGACAAAAGGAAATTTAGGGAATCTTTCATACCTGAAGAAAAAGCCCTTACAATTGAAAAATGTTCACACTTTTCTTTCTTTTCATTCATCCTAGACTTTTCCTTGAGGAAATTTAAACCAGCTGGGCCAAGTGCATACACCAGTGGAGGTGCTCAACCTTACTCATCACCTTATTTATGTGAGTGCTTGGAAAAGGTGATTTTCCTGGGAGAAGACTGTTTCCCTAATTTGGAATGTCTCCTCATTTTGGCAAGGAACAGTGTGTAAATATGTATAGTGAATGGGAAAAGGTGATGTGCCACAGGATCTGTGAATCCATGAATAATATTTCCTCAGAGAAAAGATCATCTGCATTCACATTTCAAACTTCAAGATATTATGTGTGCTGCAATTCCTGTCAACATTTTTGCAGTGAGATTATTTGCAGAAAGT
This sequence comes from Glaucomys volans, assembly GCA_020662805.1. Taxonomy (NCBI): domain Eukaryota; kingdom Metazoa; phylum Chordata; class Mammalia; order Rodentia; family Sciuridae; genus Glaucomys; species Glaucomys volans. The sequence continues at coordinate 31,097 of JAJEJO010041912.1, read as the reverse complement.
CCTATTGATTGAACTGTCAATCCTTCATTTGTCTACCTAATGATGCAACCCTGGTTTTTAGTCCACTGAAGAAATTCCTAGCTTGCTGGCCAGTCCTCCTGGGATATGAGAGCAAGAAAGAGGAGATCTCTTGCATGGAGAGTGGTAGGGCCTGGCATGCAGGAACTTGGTTTGGAAGGGCATGGAATTTTCTGGCACATGTAAAAGAATGCAGATTTTTTTCTCTTTCCAGGTCTTGTTTCTGAGCCTTGGACAACATCTTTTTCCATCTAGGATGGCTTGACTGTCATCCTAGCTGTGCTGCACATGCCACGGGCAAACTCTGAAAGGCCATATGAAAGCACAATAGTGTTAGGGTTGCCATGGCAATGTGAAATGTGTCAGGTTCTGACTACTTCAGAGGAACCTTCAGGACATGCCTCTTCTCATCTGTGCTAGGAAAATGGTGAGGCCCAGGGATATTTTTTTTTTTGGCCACAAGTGAGATCCTAACCTATTAACACAGGAGAAGGGGAATTAAGGTGTGTAGTAGGCATGTCCCCTTGGGCTTCGTGACATCCAACATCATCCAAGTCTAGGAACACTGCTGAAACCTGACAGGCTTCAATATCATCCATGTCCTGAAGGGCATGATGTGCTCACTGGCTGCAGCAGGTATTATGGTTTCTTGGGAATGGTGACCCATTTCAGTCAACTGCTCCCACCAGGAATAGTAGACCAGGGAGAGAAGAACGGGTGTCCAGGGACAGGTGGGTCACCATGTCTATCACAGGCCCCAGGGGCATGGTCGTACAAAGACACTCCTATTGTTCTGGACTCACTTGATGCACTGCTGAGTGGGGAAACTGGCCGAGAGCATTAGAGTGACTCACAAGGATTGTCAATGACATTTCAGAGAAAAGGAACATGTGAGGCAGCTTCTTGGGTAAGGTGAAGTTTGAATTGGGAAACAACATATCAATTCTGGTGTGATGACACACATTTCCAAAAATGCCCCAAAAGAGACAGCTGGAACCTGGGATTAGGACTTCTAAGTACCAGTGAGAAACAGCTGAGTTCCTAAAGGTGGAGAAGTGGGAGTTCATCAGTAAACATTTAGGATGGAGGGGTAGCAATTTGGTGGAAATTTAGGAGAGACATTCTATGCTCACTCCACAGTCCAGGCTTCACCACTGCTGCTGTTGTCTTACAATTATGGTGCACTCAGAAATTGACTTCCTATATTTTTCCAAGTGGACCTTTAACTCACCTGTTGATGCAGAAACACTTTCACAAGGTGTCTTCACTTAAGGTGTAAATGTCTTAATCTCCCTATTGCCTGTCTGAACAAAGACTGTGCACATTTCCAAGGACACCTTACCCAGCAGTGTGAAGTTGCTAATTACAGGCCAGTGTCACATATCCTGGAACAATGATCCACCAAAAACATAAATTTGAGTGCCTCACGAGGGCAGGATAAGCACATTTTTTCAGATCATCACACAAAACTTGAACATGCATCCATCTTAAGGAGAGGAATGGTAGAAAGGCAAAACATTGAATATTTACACAGGGAGCTGCAAACTGTATATTTTGTGCACTAAATGTAAAAGGGTGTTGGAGAGGCAACCAACTTCTGTGAAGGGACTCTAAAAGAGATTGTCCTTGTGAGTAGTCTCAAATATTCCAGGAAATTTCTTCAGCTGCAAAGTGATATGCAAATACAGCAAGAAGTAGGGGCCAGAATTTTCTGTAATCAAGGATAGTTACTAATCACAAGTGCAATTGCCATGGACCTAAAGGCCCTCCTCCATTGCTGACTCTACCCTGAAACTTAGAAGTTATACATCATTAAGTAACAGCAGGTTTAACTTTGCTGGATTATGACCAGGTAGGAAAGGCCTTCCCTCTCCACAGCACATACACCAAAGCACGTTAATTTACACAAGTACAGATTGCATATGCAGCAGTGAATGATGCCTCAGGAAATAAAGTGTGCAACACAACATCATCAATCTACACAAACACCTATCTATTAAGAGGCAACAACGGAGACACAAACCTGTGAAATTGTATCATGAAAAATAGGAAAAACCATGTATGTTTGAAAGATGTGATAGGACTTAGGGTACAGGAAATGTAGATCCTACTGCATTTTGAAATTCCAAGTCCTTATTTGTAGGAATTGCAGGCATCCATACAAATCGTTCCACATATTTAATGTCTCTAATTTCATTGCTTCAATGGGATTATTTTAAATAGGCTTTCTTGAGTCATGACTGCACTAACATCAGAGTTATATCATTCTCATTTCTGTGATAAAAAATCAGAGCATACTGTCCTTTACCCATTCCAACATAGCATCTCTTAGGACATCCCTCAAAATTAACAAAAGTCTTAGAAAATTCTTCAAAGTAATGCACATGGGTCTTGAGCAATACAGGAAAAGCAGTCTTTACCTAGCACCTGTGGCTGCTGAATAACATCAGCAGAAGTTAACTTATGCATTCAGTGCCAATTCATAGAGGTCTTTAAGAAATGATGCCTATAAACATACAAAGCACAACAAACTGAATGTACCTAATGCCAAGTGCAGCTGGATTTGATCTACATCTCTCGGTTGTCAAGTATTGTGGTTACTTTGTACAACCTTGAGGTATGGATGCACATTTCTTTTGAAGAGAGACTCCAGTGAGCCCCAGAAATGTTCTCCTTCTCAAACACTAGTGCCAGTGATTTTTGGCATGTCATTCCCTGCTGAAAAGCAACAATGAATTCCCCATGTGTGCTCAGCATAAACTTCAAAATCTGAAAATGGAGAAGAATCCATTTTAGGCCCTGGTGAGCATTCTCATGTTTAGAACTTGCAGATTCAGTACACCTGCCAGCATATTATTGAGACTGTTACCATCTCTGCATTTCTGAGATTTGTCTCATCTTCAGGATCACAGAATCTTAAGGAATCTAGGCCTCAGGGAAGCAATTTCTCCTGGCACTACAGCTACTTGCTGATACTCTCTTTAGAATGGGCTTCCAATTAAGTGTGAGACTTATCCAACTGAGTTGTGTTCACTTGATTGAACAGTGGAGGAAAGGCTGAGATGCTGGAGGGTTGGAATAATTTGAGGAGCCTCTGTAAGTTAGATGACAGCTTGTTGTGCAGGACAAACTATGTGATATGCTTTACAGAAATCACCGCAAGGCAGAGTCAAATAATTTCTACCAAATTCTGTAGATCGTTTTGTAGATGAATCCAGCTAGAAACATTTGTTGCAGGTCACATTGTAATGTCTAAGGAGTCAAGAGGATGCTAGGATTTATCCCTGCCCATTTAAAGAAAAAGGGAGTTGTAGTTCCTCAATGACCAGACACTTATCCACTGTAACTATGGAGGTGTGTGTGTGTGACAGAAGTAGGCTATTGTAGGAAATATTATAGTCTCTGATCATTGGGACCAAAATAAATTGAGGGAATCTTTCATACCTGAACAGGAAGCTCTTACCATCAAAACCTGCTCACACCTATCTCCTTCTTTTCTTTCCTCCTGGTCTATTCCTTGTGGAAATTCTCACCAGCTGGGTCAAACATACCCCTGAGGGAAGTGCTGGATCTTTCTTTTCAACTAAGGTAATTGGGTGCTTGCAAAAGTTGGTTTTCCTGGGAAAAATCTATTTCTCTTAATAGGGAATATCTCAACATCTTGTTGGGAAACAGTGTGTAAATATGTGTAGGAAATGGGAACAGGTGATGGCTCAAAGGATCTGTGAATCCATGAATAATATTAGCCCAGAGAAAAATCATCCCGTCCAATTTTCAATCTTCCTGAATTAGTTTGCAGTAATTTCTCTCCACATTCTTTGCAGTGAGATTACTTGCAGAATGTGCTACCCATTGAACTGTCAATCCTTCATTTCTCCTCAAAATGCTGCTACCTTGATTTTGTTCACATTCTAGAAATGTCTAACTTGTTTTCCTAGTGCTCCAGGGACATAGGAGTAAGAAAGAGGAGAGTTCTAGTATGGAGAGTAGTAGGACCTGGCATGCAGGATCTTGGTTTAAAAGAGCGTGGAATTTTCTGACTCATGAGGGAAATTCAGGCTTTCTCTATTTCCAGGGCTCCTTACTGGGACATTGTCAACATGTGCTTCCAAGAATGGGTTGGCTGTCATCCTAGTTGTGCTGCACATACTGCCTGCAGTCAAAGAAATGCCATAAGACAGCACAATGTTGACAGGGTACCATGTGTGATTCACTGGGTTCGATTCTCAGCACTACATAGAAGATAAAATAAAAGTCCATCAACAACTAAAAAATAATTTAAAAAATAAAAATCGTATGCCTGCTGTCTTTGGAAGAGGAAAGATGAAGCAGGAGAGTCCCAGAGTTCTCCTCTTGAACACAAATGTGATCCTAAACACTTAACACAGTATAAGAGGAATGAGGATGTGTAGTGGCCATGTCCCCTGGGATTTTGTGACATCCCACTTCATGCAATATGAAGGACCCTTCTGAAACTTGACAGGATGTCATACTGTCCATGTCCAGGAGGGCAAGGCATTATGATTTTCTGGGAATGGAACTGCTGTGGGCAACTGGTTCTCACCAGAGTTAGTGGGCCAGGGAGAGATGCAGGAGTGCCCAATGTCAGGTGTTTCACCAAGCCTAGCACAGGCCAGAGTGGCATGGTCCAACAAAGACATTCTTGCTAGTATGGACACACTCGGTAGATTCCTGAGTCAGGAAACTGGCATAGGTCAATAGCAGCCACTGGCAAGAATGACCAATGACATTACACAGAAGAGGGGCATGCAGAGTGGCTCTGTGGGATAGGTAAAGTTTGAACTGGGATACATCTATCTGAAAGAGGTCAATGGTAGAAAGACTGGATATTGAATATTCAAACAGGGAGGTGTAAATGATACTTCTTGTGCATGAAATGTTGAAGGGTGTTGTAGAGGAAACCAACTTCTATGAAGGGACTCTTAAAGAGGTTGTCCTTGTGAATGGTCTTACAAACATTCCAGGAACTTTCCTCAGCTACAAAGTACTATGCAAATACAGCAAAAACTAGGGGCCAATCATTCTCTAATCAAGTATAATTACTGAACACAAGTGCAATTGCTGAGAACCTAAAGGCCCTCCCCTATTGCTGACTCTACACTGAAACTTACAAGGGATGCCTCATTAAGCAGATGCAGATTTGGCTTTCCTGGCATATTACCTGGTAGGAAAGGCCTTCATTCACCACAGCATGTACACCCAAGCACTTCAATTTGCACAAGTACAGATATGTCTATGGACCCATTAATTATGTCTCTGGAAATAAAGAGTGCAGCACAATATCGCAAATCTAAACAAAACATCTTGGTTTTTATACAACAACCTAAACACAAACTTCAAAATGCGAAATTGGAAAGGAATCAATTTCAGACACTTGTAAGAATTTTTATATTGTGCAACTTTCTGATTCAATACACTTGCCAGCATATTAATGAGATCATGACAACGTCTGCATTCCTGAGAGTTTTCTCGTCTCATCATTGCTTTGAAAGCAATCCAGATTTCTAGGGCAGCATTCTTCACTGCCATAAAAGATGCTTGCTGAATGCTCTCTTTAGAATGGGCTGGCATTTAAGTCTGATACTTGTCAAACCGCTTTGTGTTCACTTGATTGAACAGAAGAGGTAATGTAGACACAGAGGATTGCTGGCATGATCTGTAGAGGCTTTATTTGGGAGAGGACTGCATGTTCCCCAACATGATTATGTGATATGCTCTGTAGAAAAATTACCCCAATGTGCAGCCAAATAATCTCTATGAAATTCTGTAGATCATTTTTAAAAACAATGCAGCCAGGATCCTTTATTGCAAGTGAAATCCCAATATCTAGAAATTAATGAGGAAAGAAAGATTTAATCCTGTCCCTTTAGAGAACAATACTGTTGTACTCAAGGAGCAGAAAATTTACAGACGAAGCCTGGAGGTGTGTGACAGTAAGAAAAGTAGACATTTGTAGAAAATATATGCTCTATTTTTTTATTTGCTTATTGATTCATTGAACACAAATGGAGTACAGCTATTGTTTCACTGGTTGTACACAAGGTAGAGTCACACCATCTGTGCGTTCATGCATGTACACAGGGCAATGGTATCTGTCAAACACTCTGTTATTAATTTTTTGAGCCAAGGGAAATTGAGGGAATCTTTCCCACCTGAACACCAAGTACTTACAATTTTAAACTTTCACACCTATTTCCTTTTTTTATTGTTCCTGGTTTTTCATTAAAGAAGTTCTAAGCAGTGGAGTCAAATACATACCCCCTTGGAGCTGCTGGACATTAGTATTCAGCTCAGGTGTTTGGGTGCTTGACAAAGTTGAATACCATGTAGTCTCTTTCTTAGAATAAGAGAATGTCTCAGCAACTTCATGAGGCCCAGTCTGCATATAGGTATAGGGAATGGGAAGAGGTGATTCATCACATGATCTGTGAACCCATGAATCTTATTTTCTAAGAGAAAAATGAACCCTTCAGTTTTCAAACGTCCCAGAGTTATGTTTGCAGGAATTCCTCTCAATGTTCTTTGCAGTGAGAGTATTTGAAGAAAGATCTCTGCATTGTACTGTAAGTTTTCATTTCTCCACAAAATGCTTCTACCCTGGTAATGATTGCTAAAATTGGCTATATTGTTTACCAGTCCTATTGTGATAAGAGAGCAAAATAGACAAGAGTTACAATATATAGAGTGGAAGGGGCAGGCATGAAGAAATTTGGTTTGGAATGGTGGGAATTTTCTTTCTCAAGTAAGAGAATTCAGTATTCTCCTTACCTAGGGCTTGTTGCTGGGCCTAGAGCATATTGGTTACCCAAGATTGGCTTGGCTGACCACCTAGCTCCAAAGCACATACAACCTGCAGTCACAGATAGGACATATTGGAGCAGAGTGGCATCATGGTTGCCATTAACATCAGAATCTCATTATGTGCTGGTTGCTCCAGAGGAACCTACAAAAGAAGGGATGGTCCAGCTGTGGTGGAAGGAGGGACCAAGAAACAGGCAAGCCCAAGGGGTCTATTGATTGTCATATTAGCAATCCTAACTTCTTAGGAGAGGAGAGGAGGGGTCAGCATGTTTTGTGTTTGGGGACCCACTGGTTTTGAGACCAATGAATCCATCCAAGATAAGAACTACACTGAAGCCAGTCAGGCTGCCATACCTTCCATGTCTGCAAGGGGCAATGTGCACCCTTGACTTCAGAAGGCCTTATGAATTCATGGCAATGGTGCTTGGCCCCTTGCATTTTGCCCCCAAAAGATATAGTGGATGAGGGAGATTGGGGGTGTCTGAGGGGGCATGGGTAATGCCCCAGCACATTCGAAGACCATCATCCTGGTCTGCACAGTCCCAGTATATTGCTGCATCAGAAAATTGGTCTAGGACCATAGAATTCACTCCCATTGATGGCCAATGACATTTCTTAGCAGAGGAGAATGGGTGTCACATTGGTGGTTTAGGAGAAGTTTGAACTGGAAAATATCACACCAAATCTGTTGTGATGCCAAAACTTTCCATAAATGACTAAACAGGAAACAGCTGAACCCTGGGATTTTGACTTATTAGTAGAAGTGAGGAGCTGCAGAGCCCCCAGAATATCAGATGGAGGTATTTAATCACTCTTCATTTTTGAAGGAGGCTAGCATGTTTCTGGCAATCAAGGAGAGATAGTCAATGCTAATTCCACGGGCTAGGGCCTACCATCTCAGCTGTTGCCTTAGGATTAAGGTGCACTCAGAAATTGTCTTGCTATAATTTTTCAGGGGGCTGTCCACTCACCATTTGATGCCGAAACACCTTCACAGTGTATTTCCTCTTAAGGTGTTATTCTCTTGACCTGCATGTCACCTGTCTGAGGAAAGGCCCTCTGACACATATCCATGGACCCCTTAACCAGCAACTGGGAGATGCAGACTATAAGTGACTGTCAGACAAATGCGCAATGATATGCCAAGAATGAGAAACAGACAGATGAACACAGGATGAACCTGGACTTCGAATGGCACAGGGAAACCAGGTTTTACATGAACCCTGTGTCTCCTGAATAAATAAAGTGGAAGCTAATTAATAAATTCAGTGCCTCTTCATACAAGTCTTAAATAAGTGCTGCATAGAAAAATGCAAAGCACACAAAAACTGAGCAAAACAAGTGTCATTGTAGCTGGTTTCCATCTCCATCTTTCTGTGTTCTAGTTGATATTGGGGTATTGTTGTGAAGTAGTGAGTGGTAGAATTTCACTTCTATTGCAGAGAATTTGGAGTGTGCCCCAGAAAGAATCTCCTCCACAAACCCTAGTGAAAGTAACATGTTGAAACTTATGTCTTGCTCAAAGCCCACAATGAAGTCCCAATATGTACTAAGCCCCAACATCAAGAAATGAAATTTGAAAAGAATCAATTTCAGACCCTGGTGAGCATTTTCATCTTATAAAAATTGCTGAATCCATTATCTTGCCAACATATGAAGGAGAAGGTGCTAAAGGTTCATTGCTGAGAGTTGTCTCATCTTACGGAATAGTGCCTCTAAAGCAATCCAGGTTACTGGGGAAGCATTTTCACTGTAACCACAGAGGCTTGCTGAATACTCTGATTTGAATGGGCTTACAATTAAATCTGATAATTATCCAACCACTTTGTGTTCACTTGTCTGAACAGAGGAGGTAATGTAGAGACACTGCAGGGTTTTATGATCTGAAGAGCCTCTTTAATGCAGATGGCTGCAAATTCCCTGAACTGACATTGTGATATGCTTTGGAGAAAAACCATCCCATTGAAGAGTCACATAATTTCAATCAAATTCTCTAGATCCCTCTTGAGAGCAATGCAGCCAGCATCCTTGGCTGCAGGATAAATTCCAATATCTATTGAGAAATGAGTAGAGAAAGTTTATCCTGTACCTTGAAGGAAAAATAGTGTTGGGGCTACTCAATGAGCAGACAATCATCTGAGGGAAGCATGGACTCTTGTGGCAGTAGGAGAAGTAGACATTCTTAGGAAATATTAGATGCTCTGATCTATGGGACCAAAGGAAATTTAGATAATATTACATAACTGAACACAAAGTCCTTACAATTCCAAACAGCTATAACCTGTCTCATTGTTCTCATTGCTCCTGGACTTTCCTTGAACAAATTATAAACAGCTATTCCAAGTATATGTCCCTGTGCTGTTGCTTCATCTTGCTTTTCACTTCATATATGTGCCTGCTTGGAAAATGTGGATTTCCTGGGCATTATCTTTTTCTCTGAATAAAGTAATCTCTCAGAACTTCATGAGGCACAGTCTGCACATATGTACAAGAAATGGAAAGAGGTGAAGGATCAGAGGATCTATGAAACCGTGAAACATATTTGCTCACAGAAAAAAAGATCCGCATTCAGTGTAGAAATGTCCAGTAGTTATGTTTGCAGCAATTCCTCTCAATATTTTTCCCAGTGAGATTATTTGGAAAGAGTCCTGTATATTGAACTCTCAGGCCTTGATTTCTCAACAACATGCTATTGCCTTGGCTTGATCCCCCTCAGCAAATTTGTCTCTTCTTTACCAGTGATACTGGGACATGGGAGCACAGTAGATGAGAGCTACAAAATGTAGAGTGGAAGTGGCTGGAATGCAGGAGGTTGGTTTGGAAGTGTGTGGAATTTTCTGCCTCATGTAGGAGAATGCAGGTTTTCATTGCCCCAGGGTTTCTTGCTGGGCTTTGAGAAATTTGCTTATCCATGAATAACTTGACTGTTATCCTAGAACTGCAGCATACACCACCTGCAGTCACAGGCCATAGACAGTAGAATGGTGTCATGGTTGCCATGACAACCAGAAACTCACCATGTGCGGACTGCTGATTAGGAATCTTCAAGAGAAGGGCTTGCCCAGATGTGCTTGAAGGAGGGAAAGTTCCAGGGGTTTTTTGGGCCATATTAGCAATCTTAAATTAGGACAGGATAGGAGGAGTCAGCATGTCTTATGGTCTGGTCCTCTCTATCTTTGAGGCATCTGACTCCATCCAAGATAATGGCACTGTTGATGTCAGTAATGCTGCCAAACCTTCCATATGTCCTTATGGGGCAATGTGCACACTTGACTACAGAAGGCATCATGATTTCCTGGGAATTGTTCCAGGTACAGGAAATTGTTCCCCAGCAGGTATAGTAGTTCAATGAGAGATGAGTCATATCTGAAGACTCTTGGGTCACCAACCCTAGCACAGGTTACAGGGGCATGGATTTAAGAAGGCACTCATCTTGGTCTGCATGTGGAAAGTCCATAGGGACTTACGAATGTTCATAGCAGAGGAGTATGTTATGAATGTTCATAGCAGAGGAGTATGTTGTTCAGCTTGGTGGGGAAGGTGAAATTTGTAATGGAAAACATCACAGCAACTCTTGTATGATGACAAACCTTTCCATGAATGACTGAACAGAAGACAGCCTAGCACTGAGAATTAGGACTTGAAAGTAGAAATAAGTAGCTGGTGAGCTTCCCAATGTCAAGAAAATGTATTTAATAGCACATCATTCATGATGGATGCTAGTAAGTTGCTTGCAATTGAAGAGAGACATTCTATGCTAACTCAACCAGCCAGTACCCACCTCCTCAGCTGTTGCCTTATGATTATGGTGCACTCAGAAATTGTCTTGCTATGATTTTTCAGGGGGCCCTTCCACTCATCTTTGGATACAGAAAACCTTCAGAATGTGCTTTCACTTAAGGTACAAATCTCTTGCAATGCATATCGCCTGACTGAGAAAAGGCCTTCTGGGGATTTCCGTGGACCCCTTAACCAGCAGCTGGTAAATACACATGACAGTTGAGTGGCACAGATAGTGGAACAAGGATGAGTCAAGAATGAGAAAGGAATGGATGAAACATGAGCCTAATGAACACAGGATGAACCTGAACCTGGAATGACACAGTGATTCCAGGCTTTACATAACCCCTGTGTTATGTAAAGCTCCTGAATAATATCAGTAGAAGTTAATTTATGTGTTCACTGCCAGTTCATAAAACTCTTGAATAAATGATGCACCTAAAAATGCAGAGCACAATAAAACTGAGTAAAGTGAGTGCTACTTATAGCTTGGTTCTGTCTACATCTCTCTCTGTTTTAATTGATATTGGGGTTCTGTTGGAAAACATTGATGGGTAGACATTCTGTTGCAGAGAGGCTGGATTTTGCCCCAGAAAGATTCTCTTCCACAAACTGTAGTGCAAGTGATACATTGAATGCTATTTCTTGCTCACAGTCCACAATGAAGTCCCAATATGTGCTAAACCCGAATTTCAATATTTGACAATGGAAAAAAATCAATTTCAGACCCTGGTGAGAATTTTCACATTATAGAAATTGCTGATTCCATACTCTTGCAAGCATATTAATGAGAAGGTGATAAACTCTGCATTGATGAGAGTTGTCTTATCTTATGTAATAGTGCCTATAAATTATTCTGGTCTCTGTGGAAACACTTCTGGTTGGGACAACAGAGGCTTGCTGAGTACTTTCTTTGGAATGGCCTTGAAATTATATCTGATACCCATCCAAACTTTTTGTGTTCACTTGATTGAACAGAGGAGGCAATGTAGAGACACTTCAGGGTTTTATGATCTGAAGAAGCTCTTTAAGATAGATGACTGCATGTTTCCTGAACAGACATTGTGATAAGCTTTGGAGAAGAGCCACACCAATGAAGAGTCAAATAATTTCTATCAAATTCTCTACATCTCTCTTTAGAACAATGCAGCCAGAATCCTTTGTTAAGGTGAAATTCCACTATCTACTGAATAATGAGAGGAAAATTTCTCCCTTTCCCATTAATGAACAGATGTGCTGTAGCTGCTCATTGAGCAGAAAATTATTGGAGGGAAGCATGGAGGCATGTGGTTGTAGGAGAAATAGACATTTGTAGGAAACATGAGATGCTCTGATCTTGGGACCAAAGGAAATTGAGGGACCTTTTCACACCTGACAACAAAGTCCTTGCAATTCCAAACTGCTCACACCTGTCTCATTTTCTTTCCTCCTGGGCTTTCCTTGAGGAAAATCTAAGCATCTGGGATAAATGCATATATCAGTGGCGGTGCTGGATCTTGCCTTTTACCTCAGGTATGTGGGTGCTTGGAGAGGTTGTATTTCCTGGGCATAGTCTGTTTTTCTGAATAAAAGAAAAAATATCTGCAACATCAGAGGTACAATGTGTAAATACATATAGAGAATGGGAGTAGGTGATGGATCACATGATCTATGAGCCCATGATTAATTGTTGCTCAGAGACAAAATGATTCCAATTCAGTTCTCAACCATCCAATATTTATGTGTGCAGGAATTGCTCCCAACATTCTTTGCAGGGAGATTTTTTGGAGAAAGCCCTCTCCAAGAACTGTCAGTCCTTCATCTCTCCACAAAATGCTGATATTCTGGTTTTGATCCCACTGAAATAGTCATTAACTTGTTTACCACTGCTACTGTGAGGTGGGAGAAAAGACAAGAGATTTACAGTATGTAAAGTGAAAGGGGCTGACATGTGGGAGGTTGGTTTGGAAGAGTGTGGGATTTTCTGTCTCATTTAGCAGATGACAGGCCTTTTCTCATTCCAGGGCTTCTTCCTGGGCCTTAAGCAACTTTGGTTTTCATGTATGGCTTGGTTGCCAGTTGACCTGCATTGCACATACTACCTGCAGTCACAGAAAGGCCACATGACCTCTCAATACCCTCATGGTTGTCATGGCAACTGGAAGTTCTTCAGTTCCTGGCTGTTGTGGAGGAACCTTCAAGAGAAGGACTGTCCAAAATGTGCTGGTAGGAGGGAGGAAAAACAGGCAAGTCCTAGGCTTTTTTTTTCTTTTTTTTGTATGAATGCAATACTATCTTTAGGACTGGAGAAGTGGAGGCAGCATGTGTTGGGGTGGGGGCACCTCTGGGTTTGAAACATCAGACTCCATCCAAAATAAGGAACCCTGCTGAAGCCAGTCAGTTTGCCATACATTCCATGTTCCATAGGGGACAAACTGCACACAAGGCTGCAGCTGGCATGATGATTTCCTGGTAATGGGACACAAGGCAGGCAATTTGTCCCCACCAGTTGTAGTGGACCTGGAAGAGATTCAGGAGCGCCCCAGGGCATGAGGGTCACCTAGACTAGCACAGGCTGCAAGGGAATGGCCCTATGAAGATATTTGTCCTGGTCTGTAAAATACCAGTACATTTCTGCTTCAAGAAACTGGCCTAGGACCTTAGCAGCCACTCCGTTTGATGGCCAGTGACATTTCAGAGCAGATGAGAATGTGGGACACCTTGCTGGTTTAGGTGAAATTGGAAGTGGAAAACATCATACCAACTCTGATGTGATGCCAAACCTTTCCATTAATGACTGAACAGGAGACATCTGAACCCTGGAATTTAGGACTTGTAAGTAGAAGTGAGGAGTTGCTCAATGTTGAGAGGAGGAAATTATTCATGGGAATTCATCAATTAGGATGGAGGCTAGCAAGGTGCTGGTAATTTAGGAGATACTTTCTAAGCTCACTCCACTAGCCATGCCCCACCACCTCAACTGTTGCCTTACAATTACAGTGCACTCAGAAATTGTCTTGCGATGATTTTCCAAGGGGCCCTTCCACTCACCCTTTGATGCAGAAAGACCTTCACAATGTGTCTTCACTTCAGGTGTAATTCTCTTGACCTGCCCATTGCCTGTCTCAGAATAGGCCTTGTGGCACATTCCCATGGACCTGTAAACCAGTAATTGATAGATACACACTACAGGTCATTGTGACAGACCCTGGCACAATCATCCTCCAAGAACTTGAACCTGAAGGATGAAGCAAGTTCCCGATGAGGACAGAATGAACCTTGACATCAAATGACACAGGAAACCAAGATTTTAACTAACACCTCTGACTCCTGAATTATATCAGCAGAATTTAATTCATGTACTCAGCATCAGTTCATACAAATCTTCTAAATGATGTGCATAAGAAAGCACACCACAGAAAACTGAGTGAATTGAATACCACTTGCAGATGGGTTTTGCCTACATCTCTCTGTATTCAAGTTGATATTGTGGTTCTTTTTGGAAAATGTTGATGTGTAGAAGTCAACTTATTTTGCAGAAAGACTGGAGTGTGCCACAGAGAGATTCTCCATCATAAATCCAAGAGTAGTTGACACTTTGAATGTCCTTTCCTGCTGAAAGGCAAAAATGAAGCCCCAGTATGTGCTAAACCTGAACTCTAAAATGTGAAAATGGAAAAGAATCAATTTTAGAGACTGGTGAGCATTTTCATCTTGCAGAACTCACTGAGTAATTACATTTGCTTGAGCATTAACGAGACCCTGATAACCTCTGCACTCCTTAGAGTTGACTCATCTTCAGGAATAGTACCTATAAAGCAGTTCTGGTCTCTGTGGAAGCACTTTTGACTGGCAGCACAAATACTTGCAGAATATGCTCTTTAGAATGGGCTTCCAATTAAATCTGGTATTTATCCAACCATTTCATGTTCACTTGATTGAGCAGAGGAGGTAATGTCAAGACACTGGAGGGTTGTTATGATCTGAGGAGGCTCTTTAAGGTAGATAACTGCATGTTCCTCAACCTGACTACATGATATGCTTTGAAGAAATACCACCTCAATGAAGAGCCAAATGATATCTCTCAAACTCTGTATAGCACTTTTGAGAACAATGCACCCCGAATCCTTTGTTGCAGGTCAATTCCCAATGTCTAGGTTTTAATGATGACAGAAAAATTTCTCCCTGTCCCTTAAGGAACAAGAGGGTTGTAGCTGCCCTGGGAGCAGAAAATGATCTGAAGGAAGCATGGATGTGTGAGACAGTATGAGAATTAGGCATTTGTAGGAATTATTATATGCTCTGATCTTTGGGAATAAAGGAAATTGAGGGAATCTTTCACACTTTAAAAACAAGTTCTTACTATCCCAAACTGCTCACACCTGCTGATTGTTTTCATTCTTCCCAGACTTTCCTTGAGAAAATTCTAAACAGTTGTTCGAAATGCATATCCCAGTGGAGTTGCTGGATCTTGTTTTCCATCTCAGGATTGGGTGCTTGGAAAAATGGGATTTCCATTCATAGTCTCTATCTCTGAATAAAGGAATATCTCAGCAACTTCTGTAGGCACAGTCTGTAAATATATGTAGGTAATGTGAAAAGTTGATGGATGAGAGAATCTATGAACCCATGAACATTTGTTCAGCAACAAATGATATCCATTCAGTTTTCCAACATGAAGTACTTATGTTTGCAAGAATTCCTCTCAAAATTCTTTGCAGTGAGATTATTTGGAGAAAGTCCTGTCCATTGAACTCTCACTCCTTCATTACTCTGCAAAATGGTGCTACTCTTGCTTGGATCCCAATAAAGAAATGGCTAATTTTTTTTAATTTATTTTATTTATTTTTTTTTACCAATTCTACTGTGATGAGAGAAAAAGAGATTAAAACTACACAGTGGAAGGAGCTGGCATGTGGCTGTTTTGTATGGAAGGTCGAGGAATTTTGTGGCCCATGTAGGAAATTGCAAGTTTTTTCTGACCCCAGGATTTCTTGGTGGGCCTTAAGCAACTTGTGTTTCCATGAATGGCTTGGCTGGCAGCCTAGCTGCCCAGAATATACTGAATATAGTCATAGAAAGGCAATGGGGCAGTACAATGTTGTAACAGTTGCCATGGCAACAAGATCCTCCACAGATGCTTGGTTTTGTGGAGGAAACTTCAGGAGTAGGGCTTGGTCAGCTGTGATGGTAAGAGGGAAGAGGAAGCAGGAAAGTCCCAGGGGTATTCTGCTTGCCACAAACGTGATACTAAATTCTTAGGAAAGGAGAAGAGGAGTCAGTATGTGCTGTGGGCGGGACCCTTCTGGTTTTGAGACATCCAATTCCATCCTAGATGTATGACTCTGCTTAAGACAGTCATTCTGCCATACCTTTCTTTTCCACTAGGTGGTGATGTGCATACTTGGCTGCAGAAGGCATTATGATTTCCTGGGAGTTGGACACCCTGAAAGCAATTGGTTCCCACATAGCATAGTGGACCATGGAGGGATGTGTGGGTGCCCGAGCACACGTGCTTAAACAAGAACAGCCTAGGTCGCAGGACATTGGTTTAGGAAGACACTTGCCCTGCTCTGCACAATCCACGTACTTTGCTGGGTCAGGAAACTAACTAGCCTAGGGCCTTAACACCCACTCCCAATAATGGTAAATGACATTTCAGAGCAGAAGAGAATGAGGAACAGCTAGGAGGTTTAGGTGATATTTGAACTGGAAAACATCACCAAATCTGGAGTGATGCCAACCTTTTCCATGTATGCCTGAACAGGAGATAGCTGAATCCTAGGATTTAGGACTCGTAAGTAGAAGTGAGAAGCTGCTGAGTTCCCCAATGATGAGAAGAGTGACTTAATCATGAATCAATTAGGAAGGAGGCTAGCATTTTGCTGGCAATCGAGGAGAGACAGTTGATACTCCACTGCCAAGTCACACCAACTCAGATGTTGCCTAACAATTGGAATGCACTCTAAAATGTCTTGATATAATTATACAAGGGGCCCTTCCACTCACCCTTTAATGGAGAAACACCTGTGCAATGTGTCTTCATTTAAGGTGTATTTCTTTTCTTCTACCTATGACCTGCCTGAGAAAATGACCTCTGGCCCATTCCCATGGACCCCTTAACCAGCAGCTGGTAGATGCAGATGCAGGTCAGTGCCACTGACCCTGGCAAAATGATCCTCCAAGAATTTGAAGTTGAGGGTAGTAACAACAGGCTGATGAACACAGGATGAACCTAGACCTCAAATGAAACAGGAAAATCAGTCTTTACATAACCCCTGTGTCTCCTGAATCATATCAGCAGAAGTTCATTCATGTATCCAGCATAATTTCATCCAAGTCTTTAATAAATGTTATCTGTAAAAATTCAAAGCACCAAAAAAAAAATGAATGCAGCTGAGTTTTGCCTACATGTCTCTCTTTTCAAGTTGATATTTTAGTTGTGTCAGAAAACATCGAGGTGTAGAATTTCCCTTCTTTTGCCGAGAGACTAGAGTGTGTCCCAGAAAAATTCTCCACTGCAAACCCTAGTGCAGGTACATTCCCTTAGGCAGAGAAGCAGACGTTGCTCAGGAAATCCACTTTTTCCAAGCACCAACATACCTAAAGTAAAAAGCAAGATCCAGAAACTCCAGTTGGATATGCAATTTGCTCCACTGGTTATATTTTCCTCAAGGAAAAACCGGGGAGGAATGAAAACAGAGACAGGTGTGAGCAGCTGGGATCATAGGTCTTGGTGTTCAGGTGTGAAAAATTCCCTCAATTTCCTGTGGTCCCAATGATCAGAAAATATAATAATTCCTACAAATGCCTACTTCTCCTGCTGCCACATGCTTTAATGCTTTCCTCGGATAATTGTCTGCTCATTGAGCAGTGACAATACTCTTATTCCTTAAAGGGACTGGGATAAATGTCTCTCTCCTCATTACTATCTAGACATCGGAATTTGACCTGCAGCAAAATTTTTTTGCTGGATTGTTCATAAAAGTGATCTACAGAATTTGATGGCAATTATTTGGATCTGCTTGGGTTGGTTTATCTGCAAAGCATATCCCATAGTAAGGTGTACAGAATATGCAGTCATCTTCCTTAAGAGTCTCTTCAGATAATGCTATCCTCCAGTGTCTCAACAATTCCTGCTCTGAACAACCAAGTGGACACAATATGGTTGGATACATATCAGATTTAATTGGAAGCCCTTTCTAATAAGAGTATTTGGCAAGCATTTGTGTGTCAACCAAAGTGCTTCCCCTGAGTCCTGGATTTCTTAAGAGGCAGTATTCTGGATGATGAGACAACTCTGAGTAACATAGATGTTATAACTCTCTGATTAATATGTTGGTGAGTGGATTCAATCAGTGAATTGTATAACATGAAAATGCTCAGCAGAGTCACAAATTGTTTCTTTTCCAAGTTACCATTTGAAGTTCAGGTTTAGCACATATTGGGACTAAATTGTTTCCTTTCAGCAAGAAAGAACATTCAAAATTTCAAATTCACTTGTGTTTGTGGAGAAGAAGCTTTCTTGGTGCACACCATTCTCTCTGCCAAAGAAGTGGACGTCTACACCTCATCATTTTCCAATACATCCACAATGTCAATTTGAAAACAGAGAGATGTAGAAATACACAGTGGCACATGGCCTTTGATTTACTCAGTGTCTTTTGCACTGGATTTTGATATACATCATTTTTTAAAGATTTGCATGAATTGGTGCTGAATACAGGAATTAAGGTCTGCAGATATAATTCAGGAGCCACAGTGTTCATGTAAAACATTATTTCCCTGTATTATTCAAGGCCCAGATTCATCCTGTCCTCATCATTCACTTGTTTCATTCCTCATTATCAGGTTTTTGAGGATGATTGGGTCAGGGTTTGTGATGTTGACCTGGAACATTCATCCTCCAGCTGCTGGTCCAGGGGACCTAGTAAATGTTCCAGAGTTCCTTTCCTCACACAAGCAGTATGTAGTTCAAGACAATTACCCAGTAAGTGTAGTCACATTGTGAAGGTATTTCTTCATTAAGGGGTGAGTGGAAGGGCCCCTTGGAAACTTATAGCAAGACAGTTTGTGAGTGCACTGTAATTGAGTGTCAAAGAAGTGGTGGTGGGGCCTGCCTGTGGTGTGAACATAGAATATCTCTTCTCCATTGCCAACAAACTGCTAGGCTCCTTCCTAAATTACTTGTGCTTTTTCCCTCCTCTCAACATTTGAGATATTAGCATCTGATTAATCTACTTAGAATTCCTAGTTCCCAGGTTCCAACTGACTCCTGTTGGTGATTTGTGGAAAGGTTTTCATTACACCAGAGATATTTTGTTGTTATCCTAGTCATATTTTACCTACCCCTGCATACTGCTCTCATGATTCTATGCTCTAAAATGTCATCCATCTTCCATAATTGTGAGTGACTGCTGAGGCCCCAGACCAGTTTCCCGACTCAGCAATGAACTGGCTGAGTCCAGAACAGGACAATTTTCTTCATAGGTCCTTGATCCGTGGTTTAGACTGAACTTGGTGACCCATGCATCCTCAGGCATCCCTGCATTACTCCCTGGTTCTCTGCACCTGATGGGGACCAATGGCCTACAGCAGGCCATTGATTTCCTTCCCAGGAAACCATGATGCATCCTGTGGTCAAGTGAGCACATCAGCCCTTCTCAGACATGGATGGTATAGCAGCCTGTCAGTCTTCAGAAGGCTCCTTACCTCGGATGGAGTTGGATATCCCAAAGCCAGAGCAGCATTGCCCACAACACATGCTTATTCCTCTTCACCTATCCTAAGAGGATAGGATTGCTTTTGCAACAAAGAAGACACCACTGGGACTTAGTAGTTTCCTAGTCCCTACTTCCAGGAAAGCTGGGCCAGCCCTTTTCTTGATGGCTCCTCTGCAGTATTCAAGTCTGAAGAGATTTCAGTTGCCATGGCAAATCAAGACATCATTGGGCTGTCCTAAGGCTGTTTTTTGACTGCAGGCAATATGTGCCATGCAGCAAGGATGACAACCAAGCCATTCATGTTAATCCATGTTACTCAAACTTAGCATGAAGCACTGCAGTGAAAAACAGCTTACATTCTCCTACATGAGCCAGAAAATTCCACTTCCTTCCAATCCAATCACCTGCATGTTATCCCCTTCCACTCTACATAATGCAGCTATTTTCTTTGTTTCTCATGTCCCAGGAGAACTAGTAAACAAGTTAGGCAATTCTTGAGTGGGATCCAATTAGGACAGCAGCATTTTGGGGAGTAATGGAGGATTGACTGTTCATTGGACTGAAGGTGCTGCAAATAATGTATCTGCAAAGAATGTTGAAAAAAGTTTCTGCATTCATCATTACTAGATGTTTGAAAACTGAATGGGGAATATTCATCCCTGAACAAATAATACTCATGGGTTCTGACATCCTGTCAGCCATCACCTCTTCCCATTCCATATACATAATTGCAGACTGTGCCTCATGAAGTTGCTTATACATTCTCTTATTCAGAGAAGCAGACGTTGCCCAGGAAATACATATTTTCCAAGCACCCACATACCTGAAGTGAGAAGCAGGATCCAGCACCTCCAGTTGGATATGCATTTGGCCTCAAAGGTTATACTTTCCTCAAGGAAAAGCCTGAGAGGAATGAAAACAATAAGAAAGATGTGAGCAGTTGGAATTGTAACAGTTTGGTGTTCAGGTGTGAAAATTTGGCTCAATCTCCTGTGTTTCCAATGATCAGAGCATAAAATAATTCCTACAAATATGCCTACTCCTACTGCTACATAATTCCATGCTTCACTCAGGAAATTGCTCATTAAGAAGCTACCATATTCTTATTCCTTAAAAGGACAGAAAAATATTTCTCTCCACATTACTACCTAGAGATTGAGATTTGATCTGCACCAAAAAAAATTACTGCTTGATTGTTCATAAAAGTAATCTACAGAATTTGACAGAAATTTTTGGATCTGCCTGGTTTGTTTTGTATGCATAGCATATCCCATAGTCAGGTCAGCAGAACATGCAGTCATCTACCTTAAGGAGCCATTTCAGATAATGTTAACCCTCCAGTATCTCAACATTTCATCCATTGAACAATCAGTGAACAAAAATGGTTGGAGAAGTATCAGATTTAATTGGAAGCCTATTCTAACCAGAGTGATCAGCAAGGATCTGTGTGCCAGCCAAAGTGCTTCCCCTGATTCCTGGATTTCTTAAGAAGCAGTATTCGTGAAGATAGACAACTCTGACAAACATTCCAGTTATTAATATCTTGTCCCATCCTCATCTGGCACATGTTACATACCTGAGTTTCATGTTCTTGGAGGATGGTTGTGCCATGGTCTGTGAAATTGATTCCTAGTTTTCATCTTCCTGCTCCTTGTTACAGAGTTCATGTCAATGTGCCAGAGTGGCATTTCTCAGTCAATAGGCAGTTCAAGAGAATTACCCCTCAAGTGAAGTTACATTGTGAAAGTATTTCTGCATCAAAGTATGAGGGGGAGGGCCCCTTAGAAAATCATACCAAGACAATTTCTGAGTGCTCTGTAATTCTAAGGCAACCGACGACATGTTGGGGCCTGACCTGTGTTGTGAGCATAGAACATCTCTCCTTGATTGTCAGCAACATGCTAGAATCCTTTCCAAATTAACAGTGTTCAACTCCCTCCTCTCAACATTGGGGACATCAGAATCTCCTTACTTCTACATAGAACCCTTAAGTCCCAGGTTGCAACTGTCTCCTGGCAGCCATTCATGGAAAGGTTTGGCATCATATCAGAGATATTGTGATGTTTTTCAATATCACCGACTCCTCCATTCTGCCCGCATGCTTCTCTGCTCTGAAATTTCATACATACGCCATAATTGCAAGTGGCTGTTGAAGTCTTAGACCAGGTTCCTGAGTCAGAAATGTACTGGGTGAGTCTGAACCCAGACCAGTGTCTTCAAAGGGCTATGCACCTGTCACTTGGGCTAGGCTGGGTGCCCATTCATCCTCAGACAACCCCACATTACTCCCTGGTTCACTAAACCTGATGGGGACCAATTGCCTGAAACAGGTTCCCCATTCCCAGGATATGATGATGCTATCTGAGGCCAAGTGATCCCATTGGCCCCTCAAGGACATGGACCATATGGCAGCCTGTCAGGCTTCAGCAGTGTCCCTTATCTTGGATGGAGACAGGTGTCTCAAGGACAGATTGGCCCGTCTCACAACATATGCTTTCATCTTCTCCTGTCATAAGAGGTTAGGTTTGCTCTTTTGGCAGAAATCCCTCAGTCTTACTGCTTCCACCTCCCTCTTACCAGCATACCTGGGCACCAATTTTCATGAATTTTCCTTGGCAGCAGCCAACATCAAAAGTGGATCTGGTTGTCATTGCAATCATGATGGCATTGTGCTGTTATATGATTTTCTGTGACTGCATGCTGTATTTCCAGCACAATCAGGATGGCAACCAAACCATTCTTGGAGACCTAAGTTCCCCAACACCCATCAAGATGTCCTGGGGAGCAAGAAAATCTGCATTTTCCTACATGAACCAGAAAATTCCATGACTTTTAAAACCAAACTCCCGAATGCCAGTCCCTTCCACTCCATAGTGTAGTTCTATTCTCCTTTGTTCTCATGTCCCTGGAACACTGGTAAGAAAGGTAGGTATTTCTTGAGTTGGTTAAAAACCAGTGCAGCACCATTTTGCAGGGAAATAAAGGACTGACAGTCCAATGCACAGGATTTTCTGCAAATAATCTCACTGCAAAAATGTTGAAAGGAATGTCTCCACACATAACTATTGTAGGTTTGAAAACTAAATGGGATTATTTACCTCTGAGCAAATGTTATTCATAGATTCACAGGCCCAGTGATCCATCTCTTACCATTCCCTATACATATTTACAGTCTGTGCCTCGTGAAATTGCAGAAACATTCCCTTTGTCATAAAACAGACTTTTCCTAGCAAATCCATATTTCTAAGTAGCCACATACCTGTGGCTACAACCAAGATCCAGAACCTCCACTGGAATATGCATTTGACACTGCTGTTTACATATTCCTCAAAGAAAAACCCAAGTGAAA
Organism: Glaucomys volans; assembly: GCA_020662805.1. Lineage (NCBI taxonomy): Eukaryota > Metazoa > Chordata > Mammalia > Rodentia > Sciuridae > Glaucomys > Glaucomys volans. Next base: position 8,426 of record JAJEJO010041912.1, on the reverse strand, counting down.
TGACAACAATGAAAAAGGTGTGAGGAATTTGGGATTGTAAGGGTTTTGTGTTCAGATGTGAATGATTCTGTCAACTTCCTGTGGTCCCAAACATCAGAGCAAAAAGTATTTTCTACAAATGTCCACTTCTCCTACTGCTACAATATTCCATGCTTCCCTGGGATAACTGTTCCTTGAGTAGCTCCAACAATCTAGCTCCTTAAAGGGACAGGTATAAATCTTTATCTCCTCAATACTCCCTAAGTATTGGGATTTGACATGCAACAGAGCATGCTGGCTGGATTTCGTTAAAAGCTATCTATAGAACTTAAAAGAAATTATTTAACTCTGTCTGGGATGATCTTTATGCAAAGCAAATCCCAAATCCAGGACTGCAGAACAGGCAGTCATCTACCTAAAAGTGCCTCTTCAGATCATGCCAACTCCCCAGTATCTCAACATTACCTCCTCTGATAAATGAAGTGAACACAATGTGGTTGGAAAACTATCAGTTTTAGTTGGAAGACCACTCTAAAGAGAGTATACTACAAGCACTTGTGTGCCAGACAAAAGTGCTTCAGCAGAGACCAAGATGTCTTAAAAGGCAGTATTCCCCAAGATGAGACAACTCTGAGGAATGTAGAGATTATAACAGTCTCATGAGTATGCTGATAATTGGATCAAATCAGCAAGTTGTACAAGAAGAAAATGCTTACCAGTGTCTAAAATTGAATCCATTTCATTTTTCCTTTTTGAAGTTCAGATTTAGCAAATATTGGGACTACATTATTGACTTTCAGCAAAAAAGTGTAATCAAAATATCACCATCACTAGGGTTTGTGATGGAGAATCTTTCTGAGGTGCACTCCAGTATTTCTGCCAAGGAAGTGGACTTCTACACCTCACCACTTTCCTACACAACCACAATATCAACTTGAAAAAATAGACTTGTAGACAAAACACAGCTGCACATGGCCATTGATTTACTCAGTTTTTGTGCTTTGAATTTTTACAGATAATTTATTAGAGACTTCTATGTATTGATGCTGAAAAAATGAAGTAACTTCTGCTGATGTTATTCAGGAGTCAAAGGGTTTATGTAAAGTCTCATTTCCCTGTATTATTCTAGGACCAGTTCATACTGTCCTTATCAGGCACTTGTTTCATCTTGCAGTTTCATGCTCTTGGAGGATGGATGTGCCAGAGACAGTGACACTGAACTGTAGTCTGCCTCTTCCAGATACTGTTTAAGGGTTCCTTGGAAATGTACCAGAGGGTCTTTTATCAGACAGGCAATAGGCAGTTCATGAGAATTACCGCTTAATTGAAGTCACATTGTGAAAATATTTCTGCATCAATGAGAGTGGAAAGGCCCCTTGAAACATCATAAGAAGACAGTTTCTGAGTGCACCATAATTGTAAGGCAGCAGAAGGGTTGGTGAGGCCTGGCTGGTGGTGTGAGCATAGACTGTCTCTGCTCATAGCCAACAACCTGCTTGGCTCCTTCCTAATTGAATATTGATTAACTACCTCCCTTGGACATGGGAGAGATCAGCACATTCTTACTTCTACTTAGTAGTCCTAAATCCCAGGTTCAAACACTCTCCTGATGGGGCATTCATGGAAAGGTTTGGCATTACACCAGAGCTGGTGTGATGTTTTCCAGTTCAAACTTCACCTAACTCACTGAACTGCCCCGCAAACTCCTCTGCTCTGAAATATCATATATGGGACATCATTGCCAGCATCTTCTTAGGCCCTAGGCCAGTTTCCTAACTAAGAAATGCACCAGGGAGTGCAGACCAGGACCAGTGTCTTCATAGGACCATGCTGCTCTGGCCTTGGTTAGGCTTGCTGACCCACCCATCCTCAGGCATCCCCGCATCACTCCCTTGTTCACTATGCCTCGTGAGGACAAATTATCTGGAGCAGTTTCCCCATTCCTGGGATATTATGATGCCTCTAGCAGCCAGGGGAGCACATCTGTCGCTCATGGATCTGGATATTATGTCAGCCTGTAAGGATTCAATATTCTCCCTTCTTTTGGATGGAGTCAAACATGCCAAAGCCAGAAGGGTCATGCCCAGAACACATGCTTAGACTTCTCCTCCTGACCTAAAATGTTAGAATTGCTTTTGTGGCAAACTAAAGACAACTGGGACTTACCTGCTGCCTCTTGCCACCTCCGAGCACAGCTAGTACTGCCCTTTTCTTGACCGTGCCTCTGCAGCAGCCAGGAATTGAAAATGTTTTGGTTGCAATGGCAACAGTGACACCAATGTGCTATCATAGGGTCTTTCTGTGACTGCAGGCAGCATGTGCAGCACAGTTACAATGGCAGTCAAGCCTTTAAAGGAAACCCAAATTGCCTATGGGCCAGAAACAAGAACTGGGGAAAGAAAAAAAAATCTGCATTCTCCAACATGAGCCAGAAAATTCCACACCAGTCCAATCCAAACTCCCATATGCTAGCCCCTTCCACTATACATACTGTAGCTCTCATCTCCCAAGATCACTGGTGTAAAAAGTAGATATTTCTTGAATGGAATCCAACCAGGACATCCGCATTTTAGGGAGAAATGTAAGACTGACATTTCAATGGTCAGGACTTTCTGCAAATAATCTCACTGCAAAGAATTTTGAGAGGAATCTCTGCATACATAACAAGTGGAAGTTTGAAAACTGAATGGGAATTATTTATCTCTGGGCAAATATTATTCATAGGTTCTTAGATCCTGGAATCCATCATCTCTTACTTTTCCCTATACATATTTACAGACTGTGCCTCATGAAGTTGCAGAGATATTCCTTTATTGAGACAAATTGACATTGCCCAGGAAATCCACATTTTCCAAGCACCCACATACCTGAGGTGAAAAACAAGATCCAGCACCTCCACTGGGATATGCATTTGTCTTGCCTGGTTTTGTTTTCCTCAAGGAGGAACCCAGGGGAAAAGAAAAGAATGAGACAGATGTGAGCAGTTTGGGATTGTAAGGGTTTGGTGTTCAGGTGTCAATAATTCCCTCAAATTCCTGTTATCCCAAAGATCAGAGCATATAATATATCTTAAAATGCCTACTTCTCCTAAAGCCACATGACTCCTTGCTTCTCAATGGTCTGCTGATTGATCAGCTACAACACTCTTGTTCCTTAAAGGGACAGTTATGCATCCTTCTATCCTCTTACTCATTAGACATTGGGTTTTCACCTGCTACAAAGGATGTTGCCTGGATTGTTCTCAAAGGTGATCTACATAATTTGTCTCTGCTTGGTGTGGATTTTCTGCAAAGTATAACTCATACTCAGGTCTGCAGAACATGAAGTCATCTACCTTAAGAAACCTATTCAGAGAATGCCAACCCTCCAGTGTCTCAACATTTTGTCCTCTGACCATTCCAGTGAACAGAAAATGGTTGCATAAATATAAGATTTAATTAAAAGCCCATTGTAAAGAGTATATTCAGCAAGCCTCTGTGTGGCCAAAACGAAAAAAAGAGCTTCTGCTGAGTCCCAGATACCTTAAGAGGCAGTATTCTTGAAATTGCAACATCTCTGAGAAATGTAGAAGTTATAATGGTCTCATTAATATGCTAACAAGTGGATTGAATGAGCAAGTTCTACAAGATTAAAATGCTCACCAGGGTGAGCACTTTCTTTTCAATTTTCCCATTTTGAAGTTCAATTTTGGTGCATATTGGGAATTCATTGTTGCCTTTCAGCAAGATAGGACTTTGAAAATGTAATCTGCATTAGGGTTACTGAATTAGAAACTTTCTGTGACATACTTCAGGGTCTTGGCCAAAGTAGTGTCCTTTTACACCTCAATACTTTCCAAAACAACCACAATATCAAATTGATAGCAGAGAGATGTAGACAAAACACAGCTGCACATGGCCCTGGGTTTACTCAGTTTTTTCTTTTCATTTTTACAGACATAATTTACAAAATATTTGTATGAATTTTCACTGATTACATGAAATAACTTTGACCAATTTCATTCAGGAGCCACAAGGCTTAGGTAAAGGCTTCCTTCCAAGTATCATTCATGTACCATATTCATCCTGTCCTCATCAGGCACCTGTTCCATCATTCAGTTTTGTGTTAATGGAAGTTGGATTTGCCAGGGTCTGTGACATTGACCTGTAGTCCACATATACCAGCTGCTGTTTAAGGGGTCCTTAGAAATGTGCCAGAGTGCCTTTTCTCACACAGGCCATAGGCATTTAAAGAGAATTTTACCTGAAGTGAAGACACACAGTGAAGGTGTTTCTGCCAAAAAAGTTGAGTGTAAGGGCCCCTCGGAAAACCACAGCAATGCAATTTCTGAGTGCACCATAATTGGAAGGCAACTGATGAGGTGGTGGGGCCTGACTGGTGATGTGAGCATAGACTGTCTCTCTTTGATTACAAGCAACAAGCTAACCTCTTTCCTAATTAATTGGTGATTAATTCCTTCCTCTCCACATTGGGAGATCAGCATATCCTTACTTCTACTTAGAATTCCTAAATCCAATTTTCCAACTGTTTCAAGTTGGGAAATTTGTGGAATGCTTTGGCATTACACCAGATTTGGTGTGATGTTTTCCAGTTTAAAATTCAATTAACCAAGCCAGGTGCCACATATACTCCTCTGCTATGAAATGGCATCCATCTGTGATCATTAGGAGTGCCCCCTAAGGTCCTAGTCCAGTTTTCTGACATAACAATATATGGCATGAGTTCATAACAGGATGAATGTTTTCCTATGGACATACCCATGTGGCCTTGACTAGGTTTGCTGAACCACACATTCTCAGACACACCCACATCACTCCCTTGTCCACTCCAGCTGTGGAAGACCAATTGCCTTTACCAAAGACCCCATTCCCAGGGAATCATGATGACTGCTGCAGCCAAGTGAGCATATCTGCCACAAATGGATGAGGATAGTATGGTACGCTGTCAGACTTCAGCATTCTCCCTTATCGTGGATGGAGTCAGGTGTCTCAATGCAAGAGGGGCCTGGCCTAAAACACATGCTGATTCCACTTCTCCTGTGCTCAGAGGGTAGGATCCCTGTTGTGGCAAACAAAAGACACCTGGGTCTTAACAAAGACACCTGGGTCTTACCTTCTTCTGCTTCCCTCCTAAGACACAACTGGCCCAGCATTTTTCTTCTAGGATCCCCTGCATCAACCAGAACCTGAAGAGGTTCCAATTGCATGACAACAGTTACTTGATTGTGTTGTCATATGGCCTTTCTGTGACTGCAGGCTTTTCTGTGACTGCAGACAGCACAGAATGATGACAGCCAATGTGTACATGGAAACTCAAATTGCCCAAGACAAGAAACAAGCCCTGAGGACAGAGGAAAAACCTGCTGTCATCTACATGAGTCAGAAAATTCCAAGCCCTTCCAAACCAAACTCCCATATGCTATGCCCTTCCACTCAGCATAATGCAGCTATCCTCTCATTGGCTCTCATGTCCCAGGAGTATTGGTAAGAAAGTTAGGCATTTGTTGAGTTGAATCCAACAAAGACAGCAGCAATTTTTGGAGAAATGGAGGACTGAAAGATTAATTAACAGGACGTTCTGCAAATAATCTCACTGCTGAGAAAATTGAGAGGAATTTATGCATTCATAAATACTCAATGTTTGGAAACCAAATGGTCATTTTTTACCTCTGAGCAAATAATATTCAAACATCCAGTGATCCATCACCTCTTCCCATTTCCTATACATATTTACAGACTGTGCCTTATGAAGTTGCTGAAACGTTCCCTTTGTCAGAGACACAGACTCTGCCCAGGAAATCCACATTTTCCAAACAACCACATACCTGAAGTTAAGAAAAAGTTAAAGTACCTCCACTGGGATATGTATTTGGTCACTCTGGTTAGATTTTAAGCAAGAAAAAGCCTGGGAGTAATGAAAAGATGAGACAGGAGTGATCAGTTTGGGATTTTAAGAGTTTGGTGTTCAGGTGTGAAAGATTCCCTCAAATTTCTGTGCTCGCAATTATCACAACACATAATAATTCCAACCAATAGCTATTTCTCCTCCTGCCACATGCCTCCTTCCTTCCCTCTGATAATTGCTCATTGATCAGCTACAGCACTCTTATTCCTTAATGGGAAAGGAATAAATCTATCTCTTATCCTCACTACATAGACATTGGAATTTGAATGGCAATAAAGGACATTTTCTATATTGTTCATAAAAGTGATCTACAGCATTTGATAGAAATTATTTGGATTGACCTTGTGGTGGTTTTTCTGCAAAGCATATCCCATAGTCAGGTCTGCAGAACATGAACTCATCTACCTTAAAGAGCCCCTTCAGATCATTCCAATCTTCCAGTGTCTCAACTTTCCATCTTTGATCAATAAAGTGAACACAAAATGTTTGGACATATATCACATGTCATTGGAAACCTATTCTAAAGAGAGTATTCAGCAAGTATCTGTATACCAGCCAAAAGTGCTTTCCCAGAGACCTGCATTTCTTAAGGGGCAGTATTCCAGAAGATGAGACAACTCTGAGGAATGTGTAGGTTACAGTGGCCTCATTAACATGCTGGCAAGTGTATTGTATCAGCAAGTTCTACAGGATGTAAACCAGGGTCTCAATCTGATTCTTTTCCATTTTCACCTTATAAAGATCAGGTTTAGAACATATTGGGATATGATCATTGCTCTTCAGTCAGAAAGGACATTGAATATTTAATCTGCTCTAGGGTTTGTGAAGGTGAAGCTTTTCTGGGTGCACTCCAGACTCTCCCAAAGAAGTGGATTTCTACATCTCAATTTTTTCCAACACAACCAAGCTGTCAACTTGAAAACAGTGACATTTAGCCAAAACACAGTGGCACATGGCCCTTGATTTACTCAGGTTGTTGTGCTTTGCATTTTGACAGA